>JAUZND010092062.1:12800-36228 GCA_034780555.1 Coelogynopora nodosa | reverse complement strand
AATATATAATATATATTAAAATAAAATAATTAATATATATTAAAATAAAATAATTAATTATTATTTTAATAAATTTATTTTAATTAATTAATTTTAATTATATTAAAAATTCAACCAATTGGAATGCAATGCTGAATGCAATGCAAAAGTTATATATGTAATATTTCCTATGGTTAAATTATATAAGTTTTTTTTATGAAGAGATTATAATTTATATTTATATGTCCTCCTAGTTGGAAAAATAAATTCTAGGATATGTGTCTGTCTAGTCGGGAAAAAAATTTCTATGTTATATATACATAATAGCTAATATAAATATGAAAATACTGTTATATTATATTTGTATTAATAATATATATTATTTATATTATTATAACATGTAAGTTATACCTAATAATGAATAAAATACTATGTTGTTTTTATGAGCAGACATTTAGGTGAAAAAAACATGTATAGGTTATATGTCTGCCTAAAATATTTAGCTCATAAAAACAACATAGTCATATACTGATATAGTATTTTATTTATTTGAGGTATAAGTTATAATTTACAATAATATTATATATTACTGATACAAATATAATATAACAGTATTTTCATATTTACAAGTATATTAGCTATTGTGTATATATATATAACCTAGGCGGACACATAACCTAGAATTTATTTTTCCGACTAGGCAAACATATTATATAACATCTTCGTTTTTTTATAATTCATCAGAAATAGATGAAAGTTGTTTTTGATTAATGATTTATTTGCCTTGCCCTTGGACTTTAACAAGGTCAAGGCTTGGTCTGGACCAAATAAAAATATTTTTCATTAATAACTTATATCATGTTTTAATTGGTCTGACTGGGTGATTTAATCATTTGTATTAAAATAGCATCCGCGTCCACAGTATAATATATGGACTACTTTACCATATTGTTCTATCTCAAACTGGATTTATGTTTTAAATTGTGCATCTATTTTTAAAATTTCATTAATATGTGTCTTATATATAATTATATTTCAATAAGAATATCTATATAGATAAATCATAACAGAATTAACCTATTACAAAAAATATTTTCAAAATCCTGAACAAACTTACCTCTTTCAAAATAAAGTAAGGTTTTGTTTAGTTTTTTATTTAAACAATACCATTTACTAAAAAATTTTCAATAAAATGAGTAAAATCTATAAATATCCATAAAAATGATATTTGAATATATTTATAAGTTTAATTTAAATAAAATGAAAACTTACAACCAAACATATTAAAAAAACAAATCACTCTTTAAACAGTTGGGTACGTATTAACTATCAATGGTATTAACACAGACTTACATGTATACAAATTTACTGTTTTCGAAAAATTAAATGATAAAAGTTTAGTTATAATTGGACGTCAAATGCCTTTAATTGATTTTAATAACCTACAACAATTCGGACATCACTGGACGTCTCAGCTGATCTCAACTAGTCGCATAGACCGTTCTCAATACTTTTTTTAAACTCAATTTGTCTTTTTTTGGGTTTTTTAATATCTCAAATGAGTTAATTAAAGACGTCTTAAGACAAAGTTACCTATTGGATAAAAGTCTCAATACGTTTCGATCGTCTTAAGAATTCTTTTTATTGTAAAGGAAACTGCATTGACTCTCATCAACATCCAATAGAACTAATATATTAAATTTAAAAAATTAAACAGTGGCGGATTCAGACCTCCCCCTTTCTCCTTTTTTAAATGTCCGTTGTCCTTTTTATAATAAAACATACACCTCTGAAATTCGGCATTTTCTAAAATTCATGTCCCCCTTTTTCAAAATTCATGGAGCCGCCCCTAGTTTATGTCAATTTTATTTGATATAAATGTCATAAAAAATATCAGACAGAATTAAGCCTGACGACAATTTAACAATAAATTATTTTATTATTTTAAAATTGAAATAAATCAATTAGGTCATATATATATATCAATGCTTATCATAATGAACAGCTCTACATTATAATTTTTTAAATTGACAATAGTAATTCACCTATAAGTAGATATATTCTCTTTTTATAAAGCTGTCTATATCTATATTATGTGCATAATACAATGGTTGGTAGTTCTTTTTTAAATAAAGCTATACACTCATTGATAAATAGAAAAATGGTATTAAGCACTCAACATAAGTTTGCGGATAAGGTTATTAATTCACTAAAACACAAACTGTTCGAAAGATAGTTAATATAGAAGCATTTATTATTATTTGACTAACTATTGAAGAAGCTTCTAAAAATGTTTTGTGATCCTGCAAAATGTAGCTAAACCGAAAGAAAACTTACATTTAATTATCTCTTGAAATAATATTTAGTCTCTTTTTAGTGTCTTATTTTGTTAATTGTAAAAAAAACTAACTAGCCCTTAATTAATAAATTAGTAACAATTAGTAACTACGTTTAAAGATATAAAATAATAATAAATAGATGAACTACTTATTTAAATGTATGTATGTATAATGAAAAGATATATGTTGTCAATGAATTAAGTGTGATAATATTTTTAAAATAATTTATTAACAATCTTTTTCTATCCATACATGTCTTTTAAATATTCGATTCAAATATGCAGTTCATTTATGTCATACCTATATTGTAGCTATATTTTAAATTTATGATTTATATATTAATATATCCATATCGCAGTGTATTGGTTTATAAATTACATAACTCATTAAATACAGCATAACTATATTATACAAAATGTATAATTAATGAATACTCAAAAATGCAAAGGAACAAAATAAATAATTCTTCAATTAATTTTTTTCTTCAGAAAACGCTCCGGCGGACATAATCCTAAATAAAACATCATGAAACATAATTTTTTAAATTACCAGAAAACATATTAAAGATCAGCAACATCAGTGTTCAATCATTCAATGACAAAGGTGACAAACCAGCACGTGGTTTTAAACTTGATATGATTAGAGAACAAAGTGAAATATATAATTGAAGTCAAGGAAGTTAATATCTTTGTTTCAGAATAAAGGGTGGGGCATACGGTCTCACAAATATGACCAACAACCTCTTAATTAATAAAATATGAAACCCCCATAATGCATTTAAACATATCAAATGTTTTTATCATACCGTATTAAAATTGGATTCTATTTTGTAACTATTTTTTAATAAAATTAACAGGATTTATCAATTTCATTAAAAGATATCTCGCTTATTTTTTCTACGCGCATGCGTACTCCCTATGTGTATAATTTACTTAAATTAATAGTGTGTTTATTCATTGTCACTTTAAAAAAATTATTTAGAGAAAAAAAATTTATTGGAGAAATGAAAACATTATAATTACAAATAACTACTATTACAATTGAACAAAACCAGAATGATAAGGTAGTAAAATGTATCGTACATGGCTAGATTACAATAATACGAGTATAGTACAACAATTATTGAAAGCACTGAATGCAATATTCTAGTATATAACAATTCGTTTTAGAGACATAAAGGTAAACTCAGATTATCGTTTTCCTATGTACAGTTTAGATTCATACATTACCTTCATTTATTATGGATACTGTACAATGATTCGTAATACTTAATGTAAACAGAAAATAATCTGAATATCCAGACTTAAACGTTATTATTCTATAAAAGGGACCAAAATAAACTATAAAGTAGACATGTTCATTCGGAATGTGAAACCCAAGACCCAAAAATATCAAGTGTTTTCAAGCATCTCGTTACATTTTTACATAATATAAATACTGTGTACATGCATCAATAACTTTAATAATCTAACTGGCCTGTACTTAACACTGTAGCCTACAATTCATAGTACATTACAATTCCTTATAAATAATAAGCTGTGGACATCGTCAGTAATAATAAGAGTCAGAATATTACTGTAATTATCAGTATGTACAAAGAAGGTGACTTCAACTAAAATTATGCTATGTATGAAAAACATCACTAGAAGTGAAGTCCGTATAAGACACACCTGTAATGTACACTGCAATAGATACATTTAACTAATAGTCAAGCGGGACAGACTCACTGAGACCATCAACTATGTTTATCATGCTTACAATTGATAATTATGGAGAGAAAATCGAATAAAAATAACCAATGTGAACAGCTAGCTTATGTGCATATCACAAATCGATTATATGAAATTTAAATAAAACGAAACGCTGTTTATTTCAATTTTTAAATAAAAAATTGCATAAGCAGAATATTTAAAAAATATAAATTTGGCATTTAAATTTGGTAGTTGGCAAACGCTGTATTTGGCATTTCAAAATAAATAATTGTCCTTGTTATATTTTGTATAATAAATATATTATAACAATATGCAAATGAGATGTTTGTCCCAGATATTTACCAACTTATCTAATTTCTCGCATGATAAACAAAAGAGAGGACTAAACAACGCTAACCATAGTTAAAAACAATCTATGTAGAGCAGCACATGAGCGGCAAACAATCGAGCATAAAACACCGACGCAACCAGCTGGGCAGCCCCTCCACCCTAGTGTACTCCGGACTTGTCCACGGTGGTATTGGACTCCTCCCCCTTACCCAGCGGGGCGGAAGGCTCGGTGAATATGTCCGCGGCCAGTGCAGAGGGGCCAGCCGGCTCCAGCAACTCTGGCTCCTCCTCCTCCTGCCCGTCCACCCGCTGTGAGGCCACTCGCTTGACTGAGAGCACGTAGACGTGGAGGGTGTTGTTGGTGGTGGTGGTGTCCTCACCTGGACAGTTCACAGAGGTAAACGCTTTAAAACTGCACATCTTTTTTTCACTGGACGACTGAAAATAGCCTATAAATGAATACTGAACCCCTCGACTAAAGTTTTCTATAAAAAGCAATGCAGTACTTTAATCAGTCAATTATGCTTCATATTATAAAACATTTAGTTCCAGCTGGAAAATATTATAATATAGACCCATATATATTACAATATTATTTAATATATTTTTACAAAAAAAAATTCTTTTTTTTTCACACTTTTTTTTGTTTCAAAATGTCCGATCTATTCCAATTTAGTTAATCAAAGTCAACACGGGCTTTGATCGACTTTTAAAATAGACTTTGGTTGCAATGGTCCTACATACACATATTAAATTTCCTATTAAAAATGATTACTAAATAAAAATAACAGGAGGTCATTACTCGAACCAGTAATACATTTAAATATAAATATAATAGTATTAAAGAGTTAGTAGAAGATATCATATTTCCTAGATATAATTATCACAACCTATAATGATCAATAGCTCAAAGCTATCATAAACATAAATACCATCTATAAATGGTATTTGCTTCACTGCATTATGTTTGTGACAACCAGTCATGTGATATCCAGTCATAAGTAGAACAATGTTGTGAGCAGCTTTTATGTATTCAATTAATAATTCATGTATTTTATTAATTAAATTCATAACTGGATATTTACAACATAAAAACCAATCCACTTAATTTAACATTTTGATGTTAAAACGGATAGATTTCTAAAAATAAAGTAAAATAAAAATAGCTGATTCAATTCGAAATAGAAAGTGTGCTTTACAAAATCGTTTTTTAATTTAATTGACAACTTAGAACCACTAAACTTTTATTCTTATCTCAGTTTGCATATGTTATTATTTCATACAGCAATAATGAAACCAAAGCACATTCAGCGAAGCAATGCCACCGAGGGATGTGCCGATGTATTTCATCGGCATCACGAAACCTTTGTTTAAATTTATTATGATTATAACCTTCACATAATAGTGTTACTCGATTTTATCTGTCCTATAAGCAACACAATCAACTGAAATGAACCAAATTGCATCCTACCAGTGTCCCCGGCAGCGACCCCCTGGGTCCCCCCTCCTCTCCCAGTCATGCGGCGCGACTGCAGCAGCCTCTCCACCTCCCCGAACACGGTATCCACCTCGTGGAGCAGGGGCCGGTTGTGGTCGTCCAGACTGATGGGCAGATGGACGGGACCGGGCACCCCGCAGCCCAACACTAACTGGGTCAACTGCTGCTTGAACTTGCCGAGGACTGCCAGTCTGACAGGGAGCACAGGGGGGTGGGGGTGTTCGGAACCTTTGATTGAGGCGAAAGTATATAGAGGTCTTTCATTTGAAACACTTATTGATGTTTATTGAAGAATAATTTTTATCAGCATAGTCATTATCTATTTTATAAAAAGCCCGTTTATATTAAAATTTTAGTATTAGCCCGTTTATAAGCTATACATAACATGAATTGCACGTATTCTTTATTCCATATTCGGTAGATATTTTATGAGCAAATATAATAAATTACATTGAAATAATCAATATAGCGTCATATACCAGAAAATAAATATGTTGGTAAATTTAATAGCAATCAATCAATTATGTATTGTGTATAGGTTGTGAATATTTCTTTGTAGATAAATATTTTTAATTTAGATGTTATGTCTGTCAAATATAAAAGTTATATACTTTTGTGTTTTTATTGTACATTACGAGTCTTGCAAGTCTATTCAATCAAATTTGAATCAAATATTATTTAGCTATGAGCACTGGATAATATTATTATTATTATTATCAGTATTTATCATGCAGCTGCGTGTTGTGAAGTATAAAAATATTATATATTTTTAATGTCTACCTGTTGATAGACTTAATAGAAACTTAACTACAATATTTTATCAGTTTGGTTGGTATAATTAGTGAATAGTTCAATTTAATTTTAATACAAATATAATTGTAGGCCCTGTGAAATTATAGTTATGACGTCATTATTTCAATATTAAAATGCAGCTATACAATATACTACAATATTATATACAATATAATACAATAATATACAGCTATTGCCAATCCAAAAGTATTATAAATTTATACGAAATATATTTTAAACTATCTGAAAAATAGCCAAAAATAAAACAAAACACTTGAAAACAATTTTAAAAATAATTTTTTTAAATAAAAAATATACAATTAATGACATCACCCTTTAGGTAACGTTTTTATTAATTTAAAAAACTAGAAAGCACATAAGTATATGTTAGAAATTTTCAAAAAAAACTATAATGTACTTTTTTAAATTTAAAGCGACGAAAGAAGATATGTGTCAGAAATACCCCCACTTCGCGGTGCTTCAGTTCATAATTTATAAATGAATATCAGATTATTGTTTATTTCCACAAAAGAAGCGGAATTTTCTGACAATAATACGAATAATTTAATCGATTAAAACAAATTATTTTGTCGCATTACATAACACTTATGAACAGAACTGAACTTAACTGTTTTACATTTTCTGTTTTGTTAATTTCCCCGAAAAACACACATTCGAAATATATATATATGCGTCTCCAATTCGGTTTATACAGATTATCAAAGTCAGTAGAAATGACTGAAATATAATTATGAACATCAAATTTAATTGGGATGATTTGTTGCGTTTTTATGACAGATACTGTCAAACCAAATTGTAAAACTGAAGCTGTGGGAAAACGGCCTATTTCGCAGTAATGGTGTTGATAACAATATATTATAGCAAATGCAATAAACGCGTTGTAATAAAAATTATCAATTAATTAAATTGACAATGAAAGAAACAATTACTTTAAATTCAGGTAATCGATATACATGTATATAACAGTAAGCATTACCCAACCACCACTCGCTGAAGGTTCATGTTAACAACAAACGACAATCATGTCAGGACAATATGATTTAAATATCATTCGACACACTCGGATGTTTTCGATTTAAATCATTACAAATAGCGAATATTGTTTGTGACATAATTTGATCAATTTTCAAGAACATTAAATTCTTTTCACATTTTTATATTTTGTTTGGAACTAGACCGACTAACAGAAGAAGAAAAGTCTTACACTTTCAGATCTTAATAGCACTAGAAACAAAAATAAACTGAACATACGTCTTGAAGAAGAGAAATAAATTTACATAATTAGACAATATAATAACCAGTTTCTAAAGTTGGAGAACAGAAAGTTGGAAAATATTTTGATATTTTGGCGGAGTTTTACTGAAATTATGTGAAAAATTCCAGGAGAAAATTTAAATATTTAACCACAGGAGTAGTAGGAACAATTATTTTAGGTATTTAAGGTTCTGCGTGAGGCCAATACTCGACAATCTCACTCACAATCGGTACAAATGGTCCATTGAACTCACTGGTCAATATTGGTATGCTCGAGGAGATAGGCCCACAGCCATTCAGAAAACGTCCTCTTCGCCTCGACAGTCAGCGTGTCCACCTCTACCGCACGGCCGGTGGGCACGACGATCACCTTCCAGTCCCACCCACCCTGCCTCGCCTCCTCAGAGCCGCGTATCACCTGGACCAGCGGCACGCCGCCCTCCTTGTCCAGCTCTGCCCCCGCAGCAGCCGCTATCTCACTGGGAAACTGGATGTAGTTGAGCTCCACCTGGAGGGAGGTTTATATCAATCAAAAGATGTTGAACTGCTCCTCGAGGAAAGGAAACCATATGGGTTAAATGAAGGCTTTGGCTTCCTTAAGGAAGCCAGAGAGATTTAGATGTCCTCCTTCCAGTGACAATGACAGTGTCTCTACAGAACACGTCATATTATATAAACAGGTATCAGATGTCATAATTACACTTTTATTAGGGGTAATAAATAATTGTAAATTACATCGATAATTTAATACGTAAAATCAATCTGGCAAATGAAAAAATACTTTGGAAATAATGAGTATATTGAAATTACATTACACAGAATAGTATTATTTACAATAAAATCTCACATGCCATGAAGTGATAAACACTAAACAGTATTAATTTCACTAAAGTTAATAACCTCAATTTTTTAGATCAGTAAGTTGATGGGGACCCTCTCTGTGAAGTGTGAAAGCAGACAAACCTGATAGCCGACCTGTTGACGTGACGGTGGTGCAGTGACTGGTGAGTCTGAAGCTGCAACTGGCGGCGGTAGCGGCAGTGGTGGCTGGTGGTGGTGGTCCCCGGCGGCGGTGTCAGGTTGAGAAGACGAGGAGGATGAGGAAGAGACGAGGGAGGCGTCCTTCTCCAGAGCGTCGCCCTCCGAAGAGACGACCTTGACCAGGTCAGCCAGGGTCTTCTCTAGCCGGGACTGCAGTAGTCCTCGGAGCAGGTCACCTGTGTGAAGGGAGGGGTGGTGCCGTCTACACTATCGGATTCTGTGCGGAGTTAGTAACCTACCTATCCTGCTCAATTAAATCTTCTCACGAGACTGTCTCACACAATAACTATAGCAAGAGTGGATCGACGTGCCCTATAAAATATAATCTACTACAAGCAGATCATTTGCATAAAATGCTTTTTTAACAAAGTAGGCCGAATTGTGCGTTTTTATTAAGTCAACTAAAAAATTGTAAAAAAAAGATAAATATATACAGAGTATAAGATACAAAAAAAACGTATTTTAAAAATTTTGAAAATTTCAATTTATTTGGTATACTACAGTCAAATATTTTTATTTTCAAAATTAATATAAAAACTTAATAGATTGATATTATGTGAGCGAATTTTGAGATAATAAACGAAATAATGATAGTATATTCCACACAATAAAAATTTTACTAAAAAATATGCAATTTATAGTAATTACATATTTCAACTAGCTTGCCCTACACTGATAAACAAGGGGGGGCCTTTCTATCTAAATATCGTAGTTGAATTTCTATCTATGCGCACACATTGGACTATATATTTTCAATAATTTTTGGCAAGCAATAATAATAATCGTCAATCAATGATAGCAATCAATAATAAGTTTCATAATGTATAGAAATTATAATGCAACAACAGATAAAACAAACAAAATCCCAGTAAAAAAACGTTTTAAGATAATTATTATTCAAAGAAATACTTACAGAATATTATTATGTTTATAGATATTACATAAATTTAAGTGAGTATCTATTAGAAGCCTTCTAGCTAAATTTTAATTTCCAGAAGTTTTCAAGGCAATCTATCAGCGCAGTTACCTTGTGTATATTAAACAAACTCTGTCGTCTACAGTACAACAATGACCACCCCGGCCCCCTATATGAGTAGTGTGAAGTGTGAAGTGAACACCCACCATGATCCTGCACCCGCCTAGTGAGCAGCACCGAGACCGGCGGCTCCTTGGCCTGGTCCATGGCCTCGAGGAGCTTGCGCGCCTCCCGGTTGAAGAGGAAGACCATCGGGATGTTGACGTCATCCTTCCCGTCGCCTGACATCGCGAACAGACCGTGACTCTCGGCACTGGTCCCCTCCGTCGTGTCCATCACGATGCCTGCCAGGACGCCCGCCTGATGATCGATGGATGGAGAGAGAGAGTGAGAGAGCGAGATATTGTACTGTAGAACCGTAGATTGTAGTATAATCTTTAACTTGGTGCAATCGATTTTTATCAAAATTAATTAGTTCAATTTCTGCAAAATCAACTTTCTGTTAGATAATTAAAATCACTTTCTACCTCAAATGATTAAAATTAAATAGGAGAAATATTATGTTAAGTTATATAAATTCTTCACATTCGATCGAAGTTATAACAAACCAAGATTATAGATAATTAATGTAAAATTGACTAATTAAACGACACCGAATATAAATACATTCGTCAGCATGTATTGTATGATTAAAACATTGAAGTTCATCATTCTGTGCGTCATTCATTTCTTCAGCTAATGAATCATTCTTCATCAACATACGTGGTGCTTACTGGATCGATTGATTCCATCGATCAGAACACATTGCCTATATTCTCGACACATAAATCTATGTCACATGAAAAGCTTTTTATACCTATGAGTGAATACGTCAACAATATTTTCATCTTCCCTTTCCATCGAAAAAAGATCCACGTGTAGGTATAGGGCCTGCCATATAACAGAAATTTTGCCTGTCTTAACGCTAACACAAATAATTTAACAACGTACATTCTTGAGGGTAGAGAGGTGGTAGATTTAATATGAGACAGCTATGCAGAACAATATCACCCTATCATTTACAACAATTCTGCGAAGTTGTATAACTCGATTTTACTATTATAGATGGCTATATTATACTCATCTGGTATATAAAAGGTATACTAGACGTTATCTATGTTTGCTTTAGGTAATTAAATAATTACAATAGGGCATACTTTTACTATTGATTTCTAGATTACAAACAATAAAACTCTATCAAAATACGCTACTTAGCAGTACTTCGTGAAAAAATAGTTTTTAATTTGAGAAAATACAGTAAACATAATATGGGAGGAACATTTTTATCAGAAATGCGTATAATAAATAATTAGCAACAAGAAAAACATTCTTTGTAGCATTAAGATTTTGTTATACTATCGAGCATTCCAAAAATAGATGAAAATGCATTCAAAACTTCAACAATCAAATTAAAAACAGCTTTTACTGAACATATTAAGTTAGAAAATCAAAAAATTATAAAACACAACAATATTGAACGAGAACCTTGCAATAGGATTAGATGATAAGACTATAAATAAGAGCATTATACATTTACAGGATAGAGTTTCAACCGTGTTAAAATGTCATATTTAAAGACAATATTATGATTTTTATTTAATACCTAAACGCCAGAGAGAACAAAAATTGCATTTATTACATCAAAGCGTCCTTTTGAATGGAAGGAGTATGTTGACCATATTAAGACAGTATATTAAAACACCGTGTTTTCATATTATTAATATATTAGTAATAAACTTTTTTTAAATAGGCCTACCTTACTCTGTTAAGATTAATCACAAAATACATATTATATTTATGTATACTATAGTTTCATGCCATTTTTACTAAGAATTGTAATAACAGTAAGATTTAAAAAATAGCAATTAAATCGTAATCAAATTATTTTGACAATAACGAGAAAAAACTTTTTAAAATATTATTCGTCTCGAGTGTATGTACATATAATGATTGTAAATGGCAGCAAAAAAATAAAATACAAAACAATAAAATTTCACATTCCATGATATCTAGGTGTATGACTGAAAAGTGTGGTAATTATAATAGAAAATTAATACTTTCAAAATATAATTTTCGAGAAACTTTACTTTTATTGTGTGACGTATTCTTTTGATAATAAATAATTCCAAGGAAATAAAATGCTATAATTTAATGTTATAATAATTATCTAATATAATTACATATTATAATGATTTATAAAAATGGAAATAAAACATAAGGCATTATTTAGCAGAGGAAAACCGAAGTCGAGTTAAAATATACATAAATCATGTTAAACGACTGAATATGGTTACATTAAGGTCCTCAGAACTTATTTTCAGTGTGAACATTTTCTTAGAGTAGAACCCTAATTTCTGTTTCTAAAATATAGGAAAAGGAAAATAAAGGGGGAAAATTACATGACATGTATGCTAATGTATTACATATGTATTACATAATTGAATGCTTTTAAAAAGTTAAAAAAATTAAACAACACAATTTATATTTATTGTAAAAAATATAATTGACGTACAACTAATATTGATTTGCTTAAATTTGTGGAGCTTTTGTAAGATTTGTGGGATTTCTGACAATTTCCAATCAAAAAATGCTTGCTAATGCTATTCGCTACAGTAAAACATCTCAGAGATAACGAATGGATTTAACGATTTATTTTATTGTTACCATTTCATTTATAAAATCGATATACTGGTAATACCGTTCACTCGGAATATCACAATGTGAAGAGTAAGTTCAAATTAAACTTGCTACTTGCAACATTTACAACTATATTATGTCCAACGATTTTAATGACCAAAAAAATATATTTCGCTATCGTCATACACAGTACGTGTCGTAAGTGTTCAACATATCTGGGCTATTCTTTAAGATAACTAGTTTTTTTCATATGAAGGTTATGGGGGAAGGTGCTTTTATCAAGGTGTGACATGAATATGCGACATGAATAAATTTTGTGACAAGTATAATAAAATGAATCTTCAATTAACTAATATAAATTATCGATAAACCCCGAAATTTGATGGGGCTAAAAATATGAAATATGAGACAACAAAATCTATCTAAGTTTTCCTTAGATAAGAGGTATCTGTAGTGATTTCTAGCCACACATCCACCAAATAAAATAATGATTTTTTTGCTACTAAAATCTAGGTGTGCCATAAATACATTATTCACAGAATTAGAACCAATTTGTATATAAATATTAACGGTGTTACTATATTTCAAGAGATATCATTTTTGATCAGGGATGAACTTTCATCTTTGATGAAGCGTATTATTTACTCTGCTATCTGGGTTCTAATAGGATTAGTAAAATAAATAACTCCATAGGTTTTAATATTGAAATTTTTAGAATGTACTATATTTAATACGAATGAAGTTATCCCATTTTTAACGTCGTGTAATGTTAAATACATTATAAAAATAGAGTAAACATATATCACGAAAAAAATGTTTCAAAATGTGTTTTTCAAGTGAATTTAAAAGTTTTCATGTTTTCCAAATATGAAATTAACTCATTCAAACTACACATTTTTTCCATAATTGCCATAAGTTGTGGCAGCCCTGCTACTCTACTATTATGTTCCAATTATCTTCAACATTTCCCCCACAGCACGGCACCGAAACACAGAAGAACCCCCGCCCGACGCACGCACTCACCTGCATGAGAAAGCGCGCCTTCTCGACGAACATACAGCCGCCACGCCTGACGAAAGCGATCTTGCCCGCCAACTGCTCCCCATTCTCCAGCGGTCGACAGGCATCCTCGGGCCGGGCCAGCACAACTTGGCCCACCAGGCCCAGCTCCTCCGCCGAGGGGAACACGCCGAACTGGGCCGGTCCAGCGGTCAGATAGACGCGGCCCAGATGGGGGGCACTCAGCAGGGAGACAAAGCGCTGCTCCACTGCAGCTGGATGCAGGAATGGGAGGAGGGATTTACATCGGTACAATTGCTGTCAATGCCGGTTGATACCCCGATTGTTTAACGACAGAATTGCAACATTAGCGTCCTTTTCTGCCGATAAGAAAACCTTGCTGCTTCTAACACTAAGTTTCCAAAACTCGTTTGTGATCAGTTGACCCCCTAAACTTCTCTGCTTCGAAACAAATAGAATTATACAGCTGTTGATATAATACCCACTATATTGCTTCTTTGTAATTTATCCATACGAAAAATTGTAATGTAAAAAAGTATACCTCGACGTTAGTTAAATTCAACCGCCGTTATTTTTAAACACATGTCTTGATTTATACACCATAAAACACAGATTCTCGATGAGACGAAAAAAAGTTCTATTCTGATATAATCGATGGACTAAAAACTGGTAGATCATAAATCAACTGAAAACATTAAACAATAATATAATATTGATTCAAACGGTTGAATTCATCAATTGATTTTGGTAATATAAGACTACACACCAAATTAATATCAGATGCAAGGGCCACTATTTAAAACAGGTCAAAATTAATTAATATTATCTGAAAGTATACATGGATTAATTAGCAAACCAATTACTAGCATAAATGATCGGTCGGCAGACCTTACTTCTACATTTTATAATTAAAAAATTAGATGACAAAATAAAAACCAATATTTTATAATATCCAAAACAAATACGTAAGCTACGAATGCTATATTATAATATTAAATAATACAAATTAAAAATGTTATAGAATAAAGTCAAATCAATACACACTTTGATCTATCTAGTAAAAAACATAAAATCATACTTCGTAGTAATTTGATATTATTTCACCAATTTGTAAAAGAAGCTTGACAAATAAACAGTATAAAATATATTTTTAAATTATCAAAATGATTCGGGCCGGGTGAAAAAATCATGATAATATGCTTAAAGATATATCAAACAAAATAATATGATACAGTAAAACACCCTTATTGAAAATGGATAATGAGTAATGAAAAAAATATTAGAAAATTAAACACAGTTCCTTGGTAGTGTACGGTACAAACTCAATTCTAGCAAATAACATTCAAGGCAACATGCTCTCACATACCTCTAGCGCGTTTATGCTTGTCAGCTTTTAAATATAAATGAACAGTAGATCATAATCATTCAAATTATAAGTGAGTACTAAAGGGGGGTTATTGACAATGCTTACTGTGCAATTAGCTCAACCTTATTATCTTATTGTTTAGTTATGTGATTGATTCTCTGGGTTCTAATTATAGAACAAGCTGACGATAGCATCTTATGATCTAGGTCCTAATACAATAATTTTGAAGATGAGTATCGCATGTCGGGGATGGGAGAGTATTCGCATACCCAATACTAGTTTATAATGATCGTTTACAGTACTTACATAATTCGATAATAATAAAACATATTTTTTACACGAACAATCAAACAAAAAGCTTTCAATTAATCTAACAATTATTTATTCAAAAACCACATCAAACATCTCAAGAAATAATTGCTCACTAAATAAATGTATTTCAAATGACACTATGTAAAGAAAGTCATAAGCATTATCTAACTGCACACCTATACCCAACTAACGCATATTAGGCTAATTATGCATAATTGGAACATCTCTCAAGACGACAGTAAAAGTAAGCGCCGACGAAACAAAATATTTTGATTTATTTAATGACGGTTATAGGTTTACAAAACTATAAAACACCAACACCGCTCGAAATAAATAATTTATCGAACGAACTGCGCGATGTGAAATTAATTTTTATTTAGGAAAATTTTTTGTATATTAATTCATAATTAACCAACCAATTAGTGATAAAGTAAAAGCTAATTCTATTATATTGTTGACTAGTTTTCACATAATTTTAGAGGTGAATTAAGATGGATTTTATTACGAAAAATTGTACATAAAAGATATTTACCATAATTGCTTTAAATATATTTCTATAAGTTTTGTTTTAGAATTTGAACCCGTGTTACTATCAAGCATTATAAGAAAATATAATTTAGTTAATTAATAAAGACAAGTAATGGTCACTTTTGCGGAATGCAAAAGAAAAACACAATAAAATTTTAAGTTTATTACAATTATTAATACAAAATATCCGAGCTTTCATCTTTCATCATGATTCACCTTTCAACTCACCATGATTATGCCTTCTTGATGAAAGGTGAAAGCTCGGATATTTTGTATTAATTGTAATAAACTTTAAATTTTATTGTGGTTTTTCTTTTGCATAATTTAGTTAAATAAACTTTTGCTCCCAAGCATGTCCATATTATATTATTTAATTCAATAACTTCAGAATTATAATGATAAACGACATAAAATGAAAATTAACAAAGCTTTTTTATTCAAAATAATATAACGAATAGCAACGCTATAAGCTCATGAAACAAGAATATCATATTCTGAAAACTCACTTTTCTGCTGCTGAGTTAACTTGATCATGTCAGCCATAAAGAGGACCCCTTGTGAGGACAGATTGTCGGTCTCAGCCTGGAATAACAGTGGAGAATCAGGTGAATAATAATTTAACCAAATTTAAGATGTACAACTCTAAGCGGTTTGAACAATAACTCTAGTCGATTATAATATAAAATTTGAAATAACATTTTGCTATAGAAATATATAAACTTACAACAACAAAATTATTTGTGATTTAATCTATATCTCATTTCGAAGAAAAAATATCGATAATTACATGTCACTTTTCAGAAAGTGCAAAATATCATTCAAGCAGTTTAGTGCCTTCAACTTGATACATAAAATATTAAAAGGCAGATTCTTTTAACAGAAACTGTGGTAAAATGTTTGTCACCAACGGAAGTAAGCATATCAAACAATTTGTTTAAATTATCAAAGAACTACTTTGCATTATAAGAAAAAAAGTATGGTTCTGTTCACAGTCTGGAGTGGAATTCAATTAAAAAAATTAAAATATTTACTAAACATTTCTATAGTCTTATTTTCGAAAGAGAAGTTCGGTTTTAAAATCTCTACTCTAATATTAAACTTAATGTGAGCTGTCAATGTCAAAGCTCAACGGTGTACTGTGCTCTACTGTGTATGGTACCGATAACAATATTACGAGACGAATTAAGTTCATGACCTAAATAATGTTAACCCAAGTTGGACATTGTGTTGAATTATTTAGTAGAAGTTTTAACTGTAGTTAATAATTTATTAATAACTATTAATTCATTAAAAATAATTCAACATACTATTATTTATTTAAATATTTTAAACACAAATGTTTCGAAAGCAAAGTAGGCCTACACCAAACATAAAACTAAATCAATATGAGTTTTCATAGTCTTAAGTTTTCACAAGTCTTAATTAACAATATTAATTCAAATATAGCCATTCAAAATATAAAACTTTCACAAAATGTAGAATTTAAAGGTTGACCATATAACATCATGAAGAAGAGCACACACCCACGACCAGCAATAATTCCGACACTCCCCTCCCCCCTCCACCTACCGTGTGCGGGTGATGGAAGAGCTGCAGGTTGCCATCAGAAGTAGGCACCGCCTGCACCCCCATTCTGCGCAGCAGCTCCCGGTGGACCAGATTGTTGGGCTGGAAGTCCTCCGCCCGTAGCAACACCTCCCCGGCGGTCTGCCGAGTGACGAAGATCGAGTCAGCGGAAGGTGGACTGGCGGCCGATGACTGGTGCCTGTTGTGTTGGCGATACGAGAACAAGCTTATGGTCTAATCTGGTTGCAATCTGTTCATGCAAAGTTTGACAACGAAATTGTTTGAATATTTCTTTTTAAAGGCGAAGCTGAGATAACAATAAAATCTATGATGTTAGCAGAATATTCATTAATAACAATACAGATTAAAACAACCTTTTTATATATTTTTTATTAGTTTAAAATTGAAAATGCAGTTTTTATTTTGAGTGAGATAATTTAGGAAAAATTGATCCCAGCTAGGTGGGATTAGTTAATCATACATTATAATTTAATATTATACTATAATCCACTAAAAATAATTACAATTAATTTAAATAGTAAGAACACAAACCACCACCATGTAACCAATTTGTATAATGAGATAACTTACTAATTTTAGTCAAATGAATCTCAACTACAGGAAATTAAATGAATATTTGCTGACTGATATGAGCAGTACAATTTATGATCAACCTTTATTAATGAAATTATTTTTTTAAAGTTATGTAATACGACAAACTATCAACGGTGAAAAAATAGTCGCTTTTTACTTTTGCATTAATTTCGTGTGGTAAACTATTTATTTCTATGTTCTCTATAACAAAAACAGATTTCACTCAAAGTAAATATTTATTTGAATCAAATATTGAACATGTCACACTATCTTACACTAAACTTAATTCAGTGAACACTGTGATAAATATTGATCCACTATAATATTTAGTAAACCCATTTATTAATTAATTAATTAACAATTCAAGACTATTGATTAGAAAGTGTAATATATATAATAAGACAGCATCACCTGTGCAGCTGGGAGACAACATTCCTGAGCGGGAGGCGGATATCTCTGGCATAGTCCTGCTCGTGGCGCGCGGTACTCCAGAGTCGCCAGGGCTCCAGTGGTGAGTGTTGGTCGTTGAGGCAGTGTCGACGGAGCGGGGGCTTGTTTCCCGGCCTGACATGTGGTAGAGAGAGTGGACCGGATGCCTCAACTTGGTTACATAGACTCCGGTTTCATATGGAGGCATTCTTTTATTCAATTTGCTAACTACACCCAGTCCCACCTACCTGAGCGGGGGAGCGGGCTGCAGTTGGGAGAGTGAGAGCGGCAGGATGTGCGCCTCGGTGGTGAAGATGTAGTTGTCCAGGTTGAGCGGCAGGTCGCCCGGTTCGGCGAACAGCAGATAGAGGTACTTGAAGGTCTCCGCCAGCACGAAGGAGTCCAATTGATCCTCGTGGGCCATTGTTCGCACGTCCTGTTGGAAAAGGGAGGGGGGGGTCCTAGTTTATGCTTATTATGTTCTGCAATCAAATTGTAATGGAAAGACAGACAAGAGCTCTTGTTTGTAACTATGAGTAAAGTTTTACATATATATATTATCTTGGTATGAGCTAATAATTGCAAATGATGATGTCATTAGATAATTTAGTATTGCTTAAAGAAGCTTGTTTATGATATTATGTTGCTTGACAAAACATTTATTAAGCATTATTTAAAAAGAGTTCACTTCTTTTAGTTATATAACCCTTTTTATATTTAAATGGCGACATTTTGTAATTATGTAACAATTTGTCATTTGGAATGATGTCTTCTAAATTTAAGACATTCTATATTATAATTATATTTAAGTTATTTTAGGGACCTCACAGAAATGCATAGATGTAAAAAAAACTATTCCTTTCAATTGGATTGAGTTTCAGTATGATTAATGCTGTTGCGGACAAATTTTTTTACTAAAAAAGTATTTGACTACTTTCAACAATTCACTAGTAGTATTCCAATTTATAAACAACATCGTATAATAAACATGAACTAATCCATCTAATCGATCCAACCCATAAGGTCGTAATATTAAAAATATTAATACAGACCTAAAATATTAAAAGCGTAATAATTTAATTACACAATTCACAGAATTTCTACAAAACAATCGAGTTAAAAATACGGTTTAAAAAACCAGATTCGGTAGGGATGTTTTCTGGTTTGTAAAAATAGGTAACTTTCAATAAACTAGTCGCTTTTCTTTGGCCAAAATTATAAAATAAAAACTAGAAGAAGCACTTTATATTGGTCAAATAAATTATTTATTTTTTAATAGAAACATTTAAGTGCAAAAAACAAAACAGTCAGTAAGTATACTTAGAAGTATATATTATTTCACAGAATTAGTTTTTACTTTATGAATTCAAAATTTGTTTTTCTTAAATCGAGGTTCCGAAATAACATATTACACCGACGTAAATTGATTTTAAACAAATGGAATTTCAGCCGGTGAAAAATCAACAAAAAAACACAGTTCTCAACACGAACACCACACCAGCAGCCAGCCACTCACACTGATGGCCGCAAATCCGCAGGGGACCCTCGCATGAGCGTCCAGATTGGTCATCACCTTGACCCCGGCGTGCAGGTAGTAAGGGTCGTTGGTCGCCCGGTGGAGGAAGTAGGTCGACTCGACAAACTCCGGCCGCAGCGGATGCTGCCCCCAGTGGATGTGGAAGTCGGCGGTAAAGGCCTCTGGGAGGAAGCTGTGCTGCTGGATCACCTGGTAGAGGACCTCGTGCAGCCCAATAGCCGACTTGATGTCCCCAGTCATAACCTGAAGTTGGGGGGGGGGGGGCAGTAAGAGCAGATCGTCTCTATGCTCGCGGTAATTTTAGGACTATTCGAGGGAGGATTATTTTTTGTAAGTCGATATAAAGATAGCTAAAAAATGCATTCCGACTAAGACAGAAGACAAATCATTGGTGAAATAGGGCGCTCTGCAGTAGTAAGTAGGAGCCATCGTTGGTGATCATGTGTAAATAATCACTGAGAATGCGGTACAAACGAACCCAATGCAGCCATAAAGGTACAGAAGGGGACGGACATAAAGTGGAATAAAGGCAACAGAGAAATCGGAGAGAGCGGAAAGAAGTCATGCGACATTTTTTGTATATTATGTAAATTATCATTGCTTGCCTACCAACCTGGAATCAAGAAAGACAATTTTTAAACTAACAACATTGTCAACGAAGGACAAGAAGGCTGAAACGTGCACCGATTATTCTCTCGACTAACTCAGAGGCGTGTTAAAAGTTCAATTATATGTACCTGCAGGCCCGGCCAAAAGGCGAGGAGAGCGTCCATGAAGTTTTTCACCCTCTGCTGCGGCTGGTGCATCTGAACGTCCAACAGGAGCGGGATTGGCGAGGGTCCCAGGGTGCTCACGTAGCGCTGGATCGCGTCGTAGTGGGTGTTGAACCGGTGCAGGTAGCTCTCGTCCCCCAGCAGGACGTAGGCCTTGAAGAGGTACTCATAGTAGGAGTCGATGCCCGCCCCGACACCGCTCTCTGCCGGGATGGAGGATTGTAGACAGTTTTCTGTTCACAATTTAGTTTATCTAACTGGGCTAACTAGCCTTTAGTGAGGTGTGGTGGTATTGATCGTCAAACTGAATACGTAATAATGATACGATTTTACCATATACAAATTTCCCTTACTGGTATTAGGGGGAAATGTTTCGGGTTGTTCAATTACGGGTTGAAAGGATCAATACAAAAATTAACCGTAAAAGTACGACTTATAAAGGACAACTATTATAATTGACGTGTCCTTCTGATAATTTGTTCCCCTTCAATTGGCACAGAAACAGATATCCATAGTGTACCTAACGAAACATTTTAGCCTATTGAAGATTATGAGATCCAATAGTATTTTTTATAGACAGCTAATAAAAAATAGCTCTCCAGTACCATAATACTCATTTTATTACTTTTGAAGAGATAGGCATATATTTCATTTAAATAAAAATACATATTAGAGTGAATGAGTAATACTTTATCTATACAATTGGGTGTTGAACATCGCAATTATAAATGCACACATTATATTAGACCATACATTTATTATGTAAAAGTTATTATATTAAAATGAATATTGCAAACATCAAAAAGTTTATAAAAAATATCTTTAAAAAGTATACGACACACATAATGAACTACTATTTCAAAAATAAAACTATTTTATCAATAAAAAACGATATATTATAGCTTATTCAGTTATGATAATAGTAATAGTAATATGAATAGTAATAGTATGCATGAATGTGTTAAATATTTTAATCTATTGAAATGATCATGAACAGCCAGACTTACTTTAACTGCTCACTGGTGTAGACTACTGTCACATTTATGTTAACTAAATATTACAGATATAAAACTAGCAACATATCAATAATACAAAATACAACCAATGTGGCCAACAACAGCTAACATACAAGAGAGAGAAGTAGGCATTTATACGTCTATAAGAATGTTTACAGGGCAGCAACGGCAGCAAAATTGACAACGAAAACAGTAAATGAAGTAAAACATTATATTGATTTCTCCAAATCAGCCTTTGAGGAGAAGCAGCTGACGTTTACTTAATTAATATTTGAATATTTTAACAGCTAATCATTTCATAATTTAGAAGGAATATTTTTCTACGGAAAATTAGACTTAACTCCGCATAACACCGTGTACCTACTTATATTATGTTAAAATGACAAACTTTCACAAAAAATAACGATCGTAGTGCATAATTATCAAAGAGATCATGGCAACAGCTGCAAATATTGCGACGTCATTTAAGGAAAATGTTGAGCTTTATTTGTTTTTGTTGTCAACGTCGGGTGTGAGACGCCTACTCAATCATTTTGTTATTTTAACGTAATATGTTGAATAGTTATAATTCATTACAGCATAGTAGACTAGACTATAGCTTTTTTCGATTGCTAAAAAATTTTGAAATAAATTTTGTTTGCAGTTTAACAAAACAGTAAAATCGTAGAGCTGTATAGTCAAATCGCTAGAATCAAATATCGGTATCGGCTTTATGTTCTCAAATACGTTTCGAAATATCACGACCAGTTTCACCGTAGTAATATTTATTACAAATTTTACAAGAAATTCGATAGACAGGAATTATGACTTATTACCCCTATATCATTACTCCTATACACAACCCGTAAAATCGCATTGCAGATAATTTAAGCATTGTTTAATATGCATGAATAATAAATATAATTATTAACTGTCAACAGAATCAGCACGAACGGACAATTTTCTTGATTCATTATTAATCTAATGTGTAAAAAATATTCAACATATTATGCTAAAAAGAATAATCAACATTATTACATCAAAATATAAGTTGATAAAAATTTTAACACAAAAATAAAAGTAATCAAATTCCAGGGAAAGTCACCAAATTGTAACAAGAATATAGTCTGTAGAATAACGAAAATAACCTCTATAAAAGAGACAGTCTACACCGTTTTTTAATGTGTCTAGTGTCACAATATTGGCAATGTAGAAAGCTGGCAATGGTTGAGCTACGCAATAGTATATAATTTAATTATGAAGATGAAAAATAATATGCATCAAATAAACGTAGATTATATAGTACTCTTTTGTATCGGTTTTAAATATACTGAAAGGTTAATTGAAATCTTACTTTAAAAAAGCTATAAGTAAAGATAGATAGACTATTTATATAAAAGTAAAAAATCAATAAGTACCTACTATTGTCAAATACACGATTAAAGCTAAACTAATGTACAGCAAAGAAATCAGCTTCCATTTTAATAGAAGGATTACTTTTACTTACATTTGACTTTGTCGTATCGATTCATCTTATAGTAAGTGGTTTAAATTATGTTTACCTTTATTTTACTACATATTTATCACAAACAAAATATGACACCAACTAGCACAGAAGTCAATCCAACACAACCATAAATCTCACCACGAACCAGCACATATTACAATCAGCTGACCAGTGGGGGGGGGG
>JAUZND010092062.1:0-12790 GCA_034780555.1 Coelogynopora nodosa | reverse complement strand
CGGACACGGGCCCCCCCCCCCCCCCCTAGCATAGACTAGCTGCAGTGAACACCCACCTCTGCGAACCCAGTTGCCGTTGTGGATGTTGATGACGGTGCCCACCAGGTCCGAGTGTCGATTCCTCTGCTCCCACAGGTAGTTCATTGCACGGGCCGCCTTCTCCTCGTAGACCGGATTGCCGGTGAACCTCGAGAGTGCGGCGAACTCGAGGATCATGCTGCCCGCGCAGGCCGTGCATGTGTCCACCTGACAACAGACAGGCACACACATGTCTCAGTTGTTAATGGAGTTGCTATCCAGGGCCGGTTTATGTTGGCTAACTACAGCAGAATTCATCAGGTAGTTTTAAATTAACCAAATTTAACAATTTAATAATGATGCACTGTTACCATAGAAAAATAGATTAATTAAAGGAAGTTTTTTATGATCCAATAATTAATAAAAACTATTGCAAAATAAACACATAATTTACCTATAAACCAAAATATAATTATTTTTTAAATAATCAAAATCAATAGTTTGTAACTATGCAGTTTTAAATAGGTTAAATATTTCGGACTTTGAAAAAGAATTACCTATCTTAGCAATTCAAAATACATACCGACAGAATATTTGATTTTTCAGTGGTCGTGTAATATTATTTAGTTAACATAGATTTACAGTATCAAGTCGTTTTAATCTCTGATTATTGGAACAGTTCAACATAGTCCTTCAAGTTACCTATACAGATTAATACATTATTTAATAAAAATAGCTATTTAAATTAGGTTTAACACAAAATTTCGGTAATTAAATCCCTAGCAAATCTGGGTACTGATTACCGATATAATTTGTATTGTCATATTTCTAAATATTGAAACAGTTAAAAAAGTTTTAAGTGAATGGATATAATTTATCGATCTAAATTATACGACACATTTGCAGTTTACTTAAATTAGCTAGATCATAGGAAAATATTAATTCTAATACAATCGGCTATTAAATTAGTGTTATGTTATCGAAATAGGCAGTAAAAAAATAACCAAATTCTATAAAATTATATGTCCATAATTATAAGATATTTAATGCATAGGTATAAATGCAATTAATATTTTATTACTATTCCAAACAGCTTTGAAACCATAATTCGTCAAACAAAAGATTATAGTATTTGTTCAAATAATAATAGTTGTTCATAACTAACTAACTACGTAAGTACAAGTAAATCAATAGTAGACGTGAAAATTCCATATCCCTTGGAAAAGGAAAAGTAAAAAGTCAATCTAATCAAGTCGTTTTATATTGAGATAATGGGTGGTTTGCTCGTCTCGTTGGTGATTTACCAACGACTGCTTTGGTAATTTACCAACGACCTCGTTGGTGAGTACCAACGAGGTCGTTGGTGAAATTGCCAACGTTGCTCGTGTTCGTTGGTGGTTACCAACGACAATAGACATTGGTAGTAAAATTCTATTAGCTAGCGCTCTATCTATCTAACACATAATGCAACCAGAGGTCAAACTGAACAAGACACTGTGTTTACAGTAGGGATGTGGATGACAGTCAAAGACGGAGAAAGTCAGCATTGCGCTTTGTAGAGTCTGCCTCTGCTATCGGAGCGAATTTTACGTCTTAGGCTAGTTCAATCATTTTTATCAGTCGAATGAAATGGATAGAACAGAACATCATCACGGCAGTCGAGCGAGATAAGAGATGTCGTATTATAATAATGAACCACAGCATGCCAGTTATATCTATTATAATTATCAGTCGTAACAAGCAAATTACACATCTCGTAACTTATAGTTGCTACAGACGTGTATAATTTAAAATTAGTTGCGGACATTTTTATGCAAGTGTAGTAAAATTGTAATAAGTAAAGTTATACATCAGTACATATAGATTATATTTAATGTTATCTAGAAAATTATTAATGCAATATAAAAATTAATGGATTTAGATAATTTAAATTTATTTAATTGCAGACATTTTCATGCAAAATAATATCTTGCTTCATTTAACTACTTTAATAACGTCAAACACATTGCCACTTACAAAGTAATACAAATAAACGAGTTCTCCTGTCTAGATCAATTATATAGTAGAATCAATGTCTACGAAATGTATACAATGAACTGTTTTATACCGAAGCAACTCAAATAACATGACACCTTTGCATCCTTATTTGACACATATTTGGATGATTGTAAACAAAAAAATACCAGTAAACATCTACATTGTTTTGCGTTCAACACAATTAATCAAAAGAGACAACTATTAGGCTTAACTAAAACAGTTAATCAGAGCACTGCAATAGTCTTGAATAAATTAGTTTAGCAGAATAATGGTTTTAAAGACCATAACACAAGGATAATTAAGTATCGATTAATTCCCTCGTAAATCCTAAAACCCTCGTCAAATGAAAACGGGAGATTGCACAATACATTATTCATCTAATTAGAAAACTATTAACCAGAGCACTTCAATAATCTAATATTTATTTTAAAGTTGTAAAACTAACGAAGATAATTAAGCAAAGAATAATTCCCTCGTAAGTCATTAAATCCCCGGTCAATTGCAAATAACGCGATTAATAATTAAAATAAAATTATATTTACTTAAAAGCGACTTAAAATAAACCAAAACCCAATTATGGTTGACATAATATTATGTGTAACAATATAATATATTATATAACAATACTTAGCCCTACTACGGGAATTCAGCGTTAAATATTTACGCCTGTCATACTTTCCATTATACTTGTATTGCTAAATACTGCCAGTTTCAAACTGATGTCTATGAAAGCCAAGCTCCTCCTGAACACATTAATCCTCGTGGGTAAACCAAACAACAGAGAGCCACTCACCTCACTACGGCGCGGTCCCTTGCCCGCCTGGCCACTACTGAGGCCCCAGCGCAGGTTGACCCGCGGATAGGGGATCCCCGTGGAGGTGTTGAAGGCGGGCAGCAAGCGACGCCCGATGTCCTCGGCCTGTACGAGCAACTGCCCGCTGTACCAGGGCATCAGCCGCCCGTTGGAGGACTTCTGGAGGGCCACCGCGGACACGTGCCCGCCCAGCAGACCGCTGCACAGATAGAGAATTAATTGAATGAAAATGCTCTCCATAAAATATGATACATCGCGAATGAATAATATAAGATTAACAAAACAATAATTTAAATTACCTTTCATTAATTTTGTAATACTTGGTTTGTAACGTTAAATACATTTTTTCGATAATACGTTTATCGATTTAGCAAATCTTTCATCCTAGTTTTGCACTATATTTTAAAATTCCAGAATTATCGCCAACTGTGAAACATCAGATATATGAAAACGAATCACACATACTGATCCGTCATTTTATCTGAATTGTACCTACTAATTTCCAATGCTATAAATTTGATTACAATCAATTAAATCAAAAAATCTATGTAACCACTATATGAGACATCTCATAATATACATAGTAATAAAGGTGTCTTATACGACATGCAACAAAGATGAGGGAACACAAATGGGGAATTTACCCGAGCATTCGAATGTTAGTTTCAAAAACTGACACGTCGATGTCGGAATCAAAACTAACATGTTCCACAACCAGTCGCACGGCATGTTCAAACTCAGCGGTTAAGTTCATAATCTAAAACAGAAGAGTATGAGATGTGTGAAACAATATTTTAGTGGTTAAAGTAACAATGAGGTTACATGTTGACAATACAGTATAGAAAATAACAATGGTAGTATTAATATTGTTTAGTTCAAACGATATGTTTCTCTTTCATATTGTTTTTTACAGATATGGACTAATAAAAATAATGAATTTTGGCAATGTAACTTGAAAATCGAATAAAAAAGAAGACAGGGTTTATACTAAACGCTAAATAATTCCTGGTTTTTACTAGAAAAAATTCAGAACATTAAACAGAGTTAATTAAATGCACCGAATTAAACCTGAAATTAGACAGAAGCCCAAATATCTTACAAATTCGTTATCTCAATAAATCTTACTGTAATATTACTAAATAACCAATAAAGCTAATGAATAGAACAAAATTAACATGAATTGATATTAATAATGCAATTAAAAATTAAATCATTCATTAACATTGCATATAACTACAGCAAAAAACTAAGCCCATTTGAATTGGAACTCAAAGATTATAAAATGTAAAACATAAATTAAAATAATAAATATTTCTTAACGGTAATGAATTTTAAAAAATTAGTAAATATATTATATTTTGAATCATGTATTCACAAAAAGCAAATAAAACGACTTTAAACCAACGTATATTTTTCGTTATTCTTCAATACACACTGACATTTGTAACAAAATTCAATAATACCTCTTTCAGAATCATTGCCACACATATCACTGTTAACAACAATACTTTCCCATTGCTCTCTCTCACACAAACTCTCTCTCTCTCTCCATCATCTCCTTCACACACATAGACACACTCAAAGGTGTCCAGGTCATACCACACTTACAAAGAGCGTGTCCAAGGAGTCAACAAGTGTGAGGGAAAAGTTGCCCAAAGCATCGTCTACATCCCCCCTGGACGGTTCAGAGCCGCGATATCGACCCTTGCAGCTCAACGGCATCAGTTCATCGGCAGGATAAGCATGTTTCTGGATCAGCCAAGCAATCATTATTTGTAAAGTAGAAATTAATAATAATGTGTAGTACATCTTTTCGGATTTGAAGATAAAATGACAATTTAGTTGACAGAATATTATCAAAAAGAGAAAATTGTATTAATCTCCATGAAATCGTCATATTAATCTCCATAATCGTCAAGAAAGATAAAGACTAAGTTCGGTAAAACTCTGTACACACAGTGTCATCAAGAATATAAGAAATACCATAAGGATGTATATGAAGCATCAGCATATATTGACAACATTGTTTTAATTATACATACATGTAAATATTAAAAATTAACAAATATATGTATATAAACACTAGGAATTTTGATTACTATGTAATAATGAATTCAATGTTTATATAATATATCAATCATACTCATAGGTATAAATATATACATTGTATGAACTAAACAAATCAACTATATTAATTTTTTAATGTTTGTAAAATGTTTGCATGTTTTTATAGTCGAAAGACAGATACATTTTACTACATATCAATTATTTAAAAAACAAAAACTCACCATATAACTATTGTAGCCATGTAGAAACATTTCCTTTGCTTTTTCTCTAAAAAAGTAAAAAATTAAGAAATGTAGTTGGTAATATAAACTGCATATTAATTAGATAAATAAAATGTTGGTCAACATAAAGTACAAATTGAGACTGACTTGTGAATGGCCTTCTCATTGGCAGACATCGCAGATATTGACATCACTGGTGAATGTGTCCAGCAGGTGAACACTGTGAGAATAATTATCTGGAGACTCAATGTAGCATGTCCACCCCATGGCAATCTGTATATACTCATCTGTCAAAAAAAACTGCAGAGTTATATTTTTAGAAACAGTAAATTTTTCAACTTAATAATATGAAAAATTAAATTTAAATATTATAACGTTTTTGATACATTAGCCAACTTGTAAATCAATATTTTAGTTAACTATTCGTCACTATAAGTTCCTATGTTTTCTGTAGATCAAAATGTTTAAGATTTCTATTCCCATTATGTCAGAATTGTATGATTAAAGTAATTTGTAAGTGATAGGAATAGAAGCAGCATTCCCACAATTGCTTAACAAAGCAGCGTTTGGAACAAATATAGACTTCAGAATGTCTATATTTAATCCATTAAGATTACAAACAGAATTGTTTTGTAAACTTCCCTTTGACATATAAAAATGTTAACATGATATGCAAAAGATTATCTTTACAAAATATGGTTATCAACTTCCTGGTACTCACTGTCGTGCCCATAACTACACTATGGGTCAAACACTCATATGCACCAGTACTGAATTCACCTACTTTGACAATTCTATCACAGACAAAATATCTAGCTTTTCTCATTATTGATTTTCTTTGGCTGTAATAAGTAAACCAAACCTTGTATGGTAATCAGCATCTAGTCAAACAGTAAAAATTAATCTCTTCATTGTATGTGTTCTACAGCACAGCATATTGGACTATCACAGATTTACTGGATGAATACAGCTATGAATACAGATGAATACAGATGAATACTGGATGAATACAGCTACCTTCTTCAATATGCACTTAACAATATATAACCTAGCTGATATACCAACACCAACCTTCATTGTCATTTATAATCAACAATATAATGTCTAGGTTCATTGGCTGCTTTCTTAAATGACAAGAAATGACATTTGCCATTCTCCTGAATGTAAACCATCATAAGGTTTTAGAATTGGAGGCATTATCCAGCATGTATAAATGAATAAGTTAAGAAACTTATTAAACATCTCAATGGACATGCATTAAGCATCAATCACAGCCCAAAATAAATTTTGTTGGACTAATGATAAAATAGCCTTTTGTATATTTAAAAAAATGTTGTATACACATTGCATACAATTACCTAAAGTTAATATCATTAAATATATATTAATTTACATATTATAGTTTTAAATTATAAAATGTAATCAATAAGTCTATCAGTTAATGTGATTTATAAATCACTTTAAGTCACTATATATAATATATATAATATAAGTCACTTTCATGAAATAAAATATGTATTTCTTTATAATAATTTTCATATTTGTAAAATTCATAAAAGACAAATATAATGCTAACTAATAGAATGTTATTTCCCTAGTTACCTTTCTGTTTATTTCTAAAATAAATCTATTTATTATTATAATAATCATAAACAAATCTATATATATACTGTTAATAAATTTGTTATACATATTTCTATACATAAATTTGTAATTACTAAATATTTCAATTAGACATAAATCATTAAATGTCAAAAATTTTGTTAAAAATTTAAATTATAAAAAAATGTATTTATAGTTAAGTTTTATGTATTAATGGGATCAGATTATATAAAGAAAATTATAATAAAACATAATATATGTTAGCAATGGATCATAAATTTTTACAATATGTGATCTGTCCACATAAAGAAAATTATAATAAAATATAATATATGTTAGCAATGGATCATGAATTTGCACAATTTGTGAACTGTCCACACATGGATTACTGGGTTATTGCATGGATTACTAATCCATTTGGCTGGTTTATGAACTGTCAAAAAAATTAAATACTAAAAACATTACCATTCACAAATATTTGGAATAAATTTGCCTAAAAATTTTTAAATTATATGTTTTCATGATCAAATATCAGTTAAACAAATTAATAAATTATATTTTTTTAATATATTAATTACATAAACTGGAATAATTATATTAAATTAAACCACTTGATAAAAGTTTACATATATTAATTAATAATTTAGTTATATATGGAGTAAAATATATGAAAAGTATGGGTATATAATTCACACTATAAAATGTATTCCTCGCTAATCCTTAATCCATCTGGATGGATCACAAATAAATGCAATAAATGCAATAATAAATCATATTTAAACCAATTGATAAAAATATAATGACATTATTTTATATAAATAAGATACAAGAAATAATTATATATATAACATATTATTTGCCTATTATCAGTAATTCTCACTCCATCTGAACAGATCACAAATAAGTACAATAATATATATATACTATTGTATATAATAAAATTCCTCATTTATCCAGACAGATTGAAAATTTTTGTCTGAAAAATACTGTTCTGTGAAATAGTCATATTATATAGAATATTATGTTTATATGTCTATTAAATTATATAAACATGACAACTAATGCATTTTTAATATACATGAATTAAAAATATAGAAAATACTAAAAGATTAATATTGCTGTAATATATTGTGAATCTTAATGCATCCATATGGATGAAGGATGATTGACTAAAAATTCTCATTTTGTGAAATATTATGCACAGTATTAAATGTCAAGTATTTTAATTATTTTTATACATATGTAGTAAAAATATTGAATATATAAAATATTTTTATTATGCTTTGCTGTTATATATCATTATTATCATGATTCTTAATCCATCCAGACAGATTAAGAATGTTTGACTAAAATATTGTACATAGTCAATAGAGTGCTAGTCAATTACATTTATGCAAATGTATTAAAAATACATTTCTAATTTCTATTCACTAGTACTACAAATTGTAAAAAATATATAAATGTATTTATTGCTATTATCATAATTCTTAATCTATCTGGATGGATCAAGAATTGACTAATTATAGTTACATTAAAATTAATGTTTAAAGATCATGATAGAGCTATTTAATTATTTTAATGCATTAATTATGTTGATTAAATTTAGTTTCATTTAATATTTTGCAAATATTGTTATCATTATATGGTTATTATTATGTTTTTAGTATAATTACATTAAATATAACTGCATTAAATGGAAGTCCTTAATATATTAAGTTTGCATTGAAAAGTTTGTTTAAGTTATTATATATTGTCTCTGGTTAATTTTTTAATCAAACAGAAAGCATATTCTTAATCCATCTAGTAAAAATATGATTCTTTCTCCATCTGGCCAGTTCATGAACCATTGGATGTACCATAGATTTCTAGTCCATTACTGGTGTAAACAATTGTTGGAGTTTATACCTAGGGCCTAGGCTAATTCATTATACTTCTATATAGTAAATTATAAAACTTTTAATTAATGATTTATAAATTGTATTTATAGTTTAAAAATATATATTAATATTATTTTGAAATAATATTAGGGCTTATATCATGTTACAATTATACTGCTTAAAATAATTATGTCAATGAATTTTCAGGTGATCAGAAAACCTATTGATATAAAAATTATAATGCATCAGAATAACATACTGTTATATAATTAGAGCAGATCTCTGCATATTATAGATATTAACTGAACTGTCAATTGACTAAATCATTAGACATTACCAATCATTAGTCTTCACTGCAAAGTCTAGAGGGTTTAATATTTAGTTAGTGTTAGTAACTTTAGTACTCAAATTCAATATGTATCTTGATAGCACTAGTTTTTGTTAAGCTATTATATAACATTTTCATTATTGAGTGATAATCTCGACGAGCTATTTTCACTTACATCACAAAAGCGGACTCATCTCGACCATTATCGATTGCCAAATCTACAAAAAACTAAGAATTTTTAATTAACCTCCGTAATTTAGTTATATAAACATAAAACAAAATCTTAAACACGTTGACATTTTATAACATGATCATTATAAATTAATTATCGTAATTTATAGAAAATTCACTTAATTCACAATTTTTTTTAATATAATGAATGAGTAACCCATATTGTATTATATTATTTAATTTTGTATTGAATACTTTAATGTGTATTCATATAGTAGTACTAGTAGAAGACATATTTAAATAATATAATCAATCACATTTTAATGTGAATAATTTTAATAATAAATTTGTCGTGAAGAAAGCACAGGTAAATTTATGGTAAAAATTATTCGGCTTCTATACAAACAAATCGTTAATTATAATTAACTTTTATACTATTATTTTATTTGAATGCATTTATTTGCCTTCATTTATAATAATATATCATATTATACGTTTATGTTTTGTTGTTTATATGTAAAATATACGAAAATATCATATTTATGTTAAACCATACATATTTATTTAGTAAAAACACTTACAAATAAAATAATTAATTTATAGCATAATTTAAAATAAATAATAAGTATATATAGATGGCTTTTTCCTTCGTCCGTGGAGGGAGGGGGTTAACATTTTGTCAAGGAAATAAAGTTTTGGTTAAACGATGTAATATATGACCCTAATTTTTTGATCAATGGCTATTTAGTGTTTTAAAACACTTTTATCGAATTTAAGATAAATATTTACGAATATTTTAACACACCAGCTAAAATTGTGTTATTATTGAACTATTTTATACCCCTACCTGGGTTTTCTTACTTGGCGTTGATATTTGGAGCTAATACTCGCCACATTTACAGAAAAATAGGTTTATCGTAAATTATATACAATTCACTTGAATAATAAAATTAATTACTAAAAGAATCAGCAATTTGAAATAATTCTAAAATAGCAATTACTCTACTTAATAGCAGTATAATAATGAAAATATACCAAACTATTATACATCTCGCGATGTGGAATTAGATGCAAGAAGAATTAAGTCAATTGGTTGCATTCAAAGATATAGCATATATTAATGGTTATTTTCACATAGTTGTCAACAGCTAAAGTTTATGACGTAATCAGGTCTACCAAAATTCAGTTTCATTGCTAATTGAAAACACAGTTAGATTTCTTCCATTTGAGAAACACGAAGAAAATGTTTGCATGCGGAAATATTTGTTTACGGTTATAATTATAATGAACACACCACAAAAATATATATATTTTAAGAATTTGATTAAAAAAACAAGCAATTGTGATTGAATAGCTGGCATTTAATTATAATGTACAATTAAAACACATATAGCAAACAGTAGGAATATTAATAAAACACAGTATTAAAAAATTGAATACAAAGTCATAAAAAATGGAATAGATATCAAATTTAAAAAAAACATAAAACGACAGTCAAAAGTGGCTGTGATCAGCCAGCAACCACTTAAACACCTTCTCCCTGTTAGCATCTGTTCGAAGGGAGATCTGCCCCCCTGACCGTGATGTCATAGGACGTAACTCAAGCGACGGTGCATTCCTACTCCTGGGGGTGGGACTATGAGTAGGCGATCGTGGGGCCTTACTACGGGGACAAAAGCAAGGCCGACATCCACAGGCTGGACAACTGACCGCCTGTCCTCCCCCCCTCCCGTTAGCAAAGAAGCCAGATGGTCGGGATTGACAGCTATACGAGGCGGTAACAGGCAGAGACAACCGGTTCATAGGCGAATTGAGCGGGATCTTAATGGTCACGTCGTAGAAGCCACCTAATGACAAATAAATATTGAAATATGTAGTAAACATAATAAGGTATTCATATATAATTAATGGATCGCCAATTTTTTGTTTAATATGACAGTATATTCGGCAAGCCAGCATATCCGAAACTCATAATTTTAAAAACTGTAGGGTTGAATGCCTTTCAAGTACATAGTTGAATTATATAGAAATAACTAAACATTGTGCGGAGGACTTAAGGCAAAAAGTATATCTAAAATTTAGCATTAAAAGTTAACATAGAAATACAGAATTCTAAAGCAATGCATTTTTATTTCTTTTTCATTACATAAAACGCAATGATTCATAGTTGTTGCAAGTGATCCCTATAATAAGAATATTCACATCATAAACTAAAATCCGTTACAACACGAGTACGCCTTTTTATTGATATAGTGCTTATCTAACGGTAAAAATGGTTAAACCTTTCGAATCTAATTAATTTTGCTGTACACAAAAATGTAACCTTCTTTCAAACAAAAAACACTACGTATATACCAACTCATTTAAACAATTTGCAACAAAATACACTGTGGAAATACATTTTTCATTATTTTCCAACAGTTTAACAGAACATTCCCGATCCTTGACTTTCAATACATTTAAAATAGTTATATTCATTAAGCATACCGTAATTTTAAAAAAAATAATATAAGAGTGCTACCGTATGATATTACCGAAATTATAACGAACATGAAAAAAGTTTTATTTGCAGAAAAAGTTCCTAGCTCGTATGCAAATTACTGAAAATAAAAACGTATATACAATAGTTTATTTAATATTTATTTCTTCTTAAATTGTGAAAGAGATTACAGCATCGTTGTCTGAGCTTGCTGCTTCAGAATACTTTTGTGTCGCAATATATGCTGCGACTTTCTCCATGACTCTTCGATAATAAAATATCGATTGTAGACAAAATGGAAATAATATTAAAGCTACAACTATACTATTACACCATAATATATAAGAGATGATTGAAGTTACCCTTCTATTTCTTCATTGCAGACAGATACATACTTCATTGTAGCCTCTCTTCCATAAACCAAAATTTGAGTAAATTATACAACAAAATTCGAGCAACTGTGGCCACCCTGAGATAGATTAAGATATTTTCACATGATATTAAATGTTAGAAAAATCCCTAAAGATATTTATTTGAAAGACGTACACAGAAAAGACGTAAAGACAAATATCCCTTACAGATTTAAAACACTCAGTTTTGTTGTCATCGAAAACTTGCCATTCTATTAATTTTTCTAAATTAAGTATCATCTAATATTTAATCTCTTATTTGTTGTTTTTTCTCTTATTTGAGTATCCACAAAAAATAACTATATATAACCCAAGTAATATCTTACGTGCAAATATTACTCAAGTAATTAAAACACTGCCGTAGACATAAAATTATGTTACGATGTTTCATTGTCTTATTAAAATGAATGCATGAAGGGAAATTTCTTCAGTTTTAGAATAAAGTTATTTTAAATGTTGAAAATTATGGCAGCCGAGAGAGACAAAAATGTTATTCACTCTTTAAAACGTGTTATTCATTTTTAAAAAGTGAATAAAATAAATTACACTTTTTAAAAAGTGAACAACACGAATAACACTATTTTAAAAATGAATAAAACAAATAACACATTTTAAAGGGTGAATAACATAAATAACTTTTTTAAACGCAAATAACACTATTTGTAAAGTGAATAACGCAAATAACACACTTTAAAAAGTGAATAACATAAATAACACTTTTTGAAAAGTGAATAACATGAATAACACTATTTTAAAAGTGAATAAC
>JAUZND010092061.1:0-14810 GCA_034780555.1 Coelogynopora nodosa | reverse complement strand
CTTCATCAAACTTTCAATAAGTTTTTCATGGTGGATTTTGTCGAAGGCCTTTGAGTAGTCGATAAAGCAGGTGTATATGTCTTTATCAGTGTTGATATATCTTTCCGTGATCATTCTCATGCTGAATATGACTTTATATATTTAGTGACAAATTATCTAAAACAGGTCAACGTTTTCGAATTTGTAATATTAACTATGGGCTGTCCTAAAAAAAACAAGCGGTAGTGAGAAAATTTATTTGATTGATATTCATATAGGTATATTCTAGGTACAGTCTGTAACATATAGTAATATTTACATTTAACTAAAAGTATGTGTAACCAATCAATGTAACATATGTATCCACGTTTACACTATTTACATGTCAAATCTATGTAACCAAAAACTATCCACATATATATATTTTTTCAATATTAATATATTACACACCGTGCATAACTAGTTTTTATACGTTTTTTATTTCACACGGTGTATAATACATATTTAATAATAAGTTTAGTTTTAATGTGAGTGAAAACAGCGATTCACTTGAAACAATTGGCAAAACTGATCAATAAAATAATATCATGTAAAATATGCCGAAGTGACTTTTTACATCCCATCCTCATAGTATAAAACTGCGCCTTACAAACTCTAGTTCTGAATTGATTTTATGGCTGACGTAGAGTTTTGAACAGAAAGTAACACACTTTCATACCTAAAGTATAAAACAGAGCCTTTATTGTACATATACCTTGCCCAGAAAATATGATTTGGAGATAACAGAAAACCGTTATTACCGCAGGGCGAAAAATGGTGAAAAGAACACAAAAGTGCTCAACTTTGGTTGCAACATCACTGGCAATCACGACATTTTTGTAGTTACTATTTTTGTTATATATATATAATATATACGCATCAATTTGACACACCTTTAAAATTAATTTTAAAATAAAATTAATAAAATTAAAGTATTGCTCCTACACTATTTCAACAGCTTCATGGCATCTGTCATGAGTTTTCTAATAGTTCTTGATAGTTTTTTTTAGTCAAATTTTATCTCAAAATTAATGAAGATCTGAAGTTTTGTATCAAATCAAAAACTCGTTTTTCAGAAAACTTTATAAAAAACTCCTTTTGTTAAAATTTCATATTCTTAATTAAAGTAAACTAAGTAGTCAATCATGTCAGACATGTTACATCTAAATTTAGATTCGAAAAGTCTGATAAAATTAAAAACATGTACTTTTAACAGCAATATAATATATTTAATCAAATATTATCTGATGAATAAATTAATCTAAAACGTTTTATGTAAACTATTTACTTCTAATTTAGTAAGTTTACCCAATTTTAACAAAATTGATTGTGTTTAAAGCTTATTTTGAAACACATACTTTTGATATAGTACAGAAATTACTAAATAAATGATTTTATTAAAAAATTGTTCTAAAATATAGTAAAAACACTTCTTACACCTCATTTAACATTAATGTTTATAAAATTTATTTTCTTATTTAGTACATTTTACTTTACAAAGGCTTATCCTGAAAAGCATGCTTTTAATCTAATCTGAATTTACAGAATAAGTTTATAATGATCAAAATTTAGAAGTCAAATAACAAGAATAAGTGAATGTCAGATAAAAACTCAATCATATCTTTTTATATTTTAATATAAACAATCGACCATTCAATTTCTTTAACATGTAACATATATGTAAATTATAATTGTATATTCAAATGTAATTGTCATAATAATTAATACTAACTTAATTATAATATGTTGAATTCATGTTTGTATAATCAGTTTTGCTGATTTTTTATGTGGTTTTTGTTGCAATTAACATTAAAATTTAAATGGCACATAAATGTGCATATATGTATATAGGACATCTTTTTTTAGTGCTTTGAATTTCTGCCGTGACATATATAATAAACAGAATAAGGGTTTATGAAAAAAGCCTTCAACTGTTAAATGTGCTAAAGAGACAGTTGTCCTGTTTTATGAAGTTGTAATTCCCTAATTTAATCGTGATAAAAACATTAACATACTTTGATAATTGGGTACACATCAATATTTTTAAATAGCATAGTATATTTATATTTATTAATCGACTTAAATGTGATAAAAACATGGGGCATGACAACAGTTTTTTTTTAATGTAACCAACATTTATTTATGCACACTGCACAAAGTAAATGTCATCTAGAAACAGCCTTCAAATTGAACTTCATAGTTGGAAATGTAATGTTTTTAACTTGCTGCTAATACGTGTTTTGAATGAATGCGGTTACGTGTATTCTGCTTGTGTGGTATCGTTATTCAATCACCACGCACATATACAAAATGATGTGTTGGTATACATCTATTTTAAAGTGATAATCTTAGCAAAATTGGATGAGTATGAAACATAAAAATAAATAAATCAAAACATTTCTATAGAATGTACATAACAGGTAATGCATATAAATTAATAAAACAGTTTTATATGACAATTTTTTATCGTTAATCATTGAACATTGCATAATATTTTTGCTTGTTTATATCGTTTCAAATCATCTTCACTATAATTATTTTCTAAACTCATAAAATATATATAAATATAATTTAATCATCAAAAGATTATAAAAAATAACCATAAACTGTTTAAAGGTTACCGATTCAACAAAATGACTTTTTAAATTATATTTTCAAATATACTTTTTTATAGTTTAAGTAATTTTAAAAGGTGAAACTGGTGTGTCATTTGTACATTTGATTAAAACTGGTTATTACTTATTAACAAACAATTATGTAAATAAGTGTGAAATCTATAATACGCAAAATATAGCATATTGTATTACACTATAATGAATTCATAAATGAACACGATTAACAATATCATTAATGATAACTCAATCACAAAAAACATCACATTGAGCAATTGTACGTCAACACTGCGGAATTCATTTGACAACTTGACAACATAAAGCCACTCGAAATAGATCGATTAATCTCAGTAAGAAATAATGTTTTGACGTGTTTAATTTTTTTAAACCATTTTATAAGATATTTCTTACAACAAATTGTATAGGATAAAAAAATATTGAAATCAAATAGAGAAAAAAATAATGAATCTTAGATAATAAGAAAAAATTAAAACTATCGTTTGTACAAAATAGTCATAAAAAGGTTTTGAAATCTATAGAGATATTATTTGGAAAAACATAACAATAACAAATAATTCTTCTAAACTAAATATTTTCATTGAAAATAAAACATCTAAAGTTTAACTAATAATTTCAACTGTAAAAAGTAAATCGAGGGCATGTTGCGACGAAATGGAAAAAAACAACAAGAAAAACACAGCCGTTTTGTAGTCCGTTATAAAAAAATGAAAGGTTCACAGTATAGAACAAAACTGACAGCCCTGCTTGGTGTGCACGGAAATGGTCACAGCCACAGGCTGCGAATCAGGCTTTGTTGGAGATGGCGGGGTCGTGTGGTCTATCGGCTTCAGATCCGAACCGGTAGAGTCGGTGGTCTTCCGGAAACATCGGCGCATATTGGACTCGGCTCTGCGCCACTGGACCCGGTGCAGCATGATCCGATAGGCCCCGTTGATCGGACTGTGAACGCCGAGATCCTTGGCCAGCTCGAGGTGCTTGTCGGTGATGCCCAGCCCCTCGAGTATCTGCCGCGTCTGGAGGTCCTCGTCAGAGATGTCGAAGGGATGCGACTCCGTGGAGAACTTGGTGCCCGGCGGTCCCTCGGTGGATGCCATTACGAACTCCTCTCCCTTAAGCCACCTCGACTTGAGCACAGCCGAACTGGTCAGTCGGTCTTTGGGCGGCAGGAGAAGAATACCGGCAATAATCATGCGACAGGGCTCGGGTACCCCCACCGGGAGAACGTAGACCAGTTTTGTGATGCTCTCCTTGAGTTGAGGGATATTCTCGGCGGCGAAAGGCATTCGCCCGGTGACCATAAAGAAGAGGAGAACCCCCATCGCCCAGATGTCGACAGGCGGCCCCACGTAGTGGTCCTCCACGAAGAGTTCTGGGGCGGCGTAGGGCGGAGAGCCGCAGAACGTGGTCAGATTCTGGTTGGACGTCGCGCGGATTGAGAACCCGAAGTCGGCGAGTTTGACGACATCTTGTTCAACGAAAAGGATGTTCTCGGCTTTGATATCGCGATGAATGATATTCAAACTATGCTGCAAGGTTTTAGAATAAATGGCCAGTGTTATATTTTAATTAGATCAAACTGGAATTGTATTTCAATTATCTTTAAATAATGTTTGATAAATATATAAATATTAAATAAATTATCTTAATAAGAATAAGCGTATAGTTCAACATAATTAATACATTTATTCAATAATTATTATAAATTATAGCAAATTACACACAATGAAAATATTTAGAAAGCTCAACGTTATTCTACCTAACGTATATAATGTATATTTCAAACATCCATTTTATTGATAATAAGTTGAGACTTTTAATTTTAAACTAATCATCAATAATCGAAATCGTTTATGATAGTTATATAAAATCTGGTGGATATTTATCGTTTAAAATTTTTTCATTTCATCAAGAAACCCATACAAATACAATTTTAGGGGTAATCGACTTTAACTGTATGTAAATAAATGTAGAAAATGTTTATGTTCTGTTGGTGTAGGTGCTATTCAGAACTCCATATCCAGTCAAATTGTGAATGCAAACCCATTAAATGTATTAAAAGTTAACTTAATGAAATTAATTCAAGCTATTTTTGTAATGTTTTTAATAAAATTTATATATTTGTTCAATAATTTAACCGTTTGTGCCACAATATAAAACTGCATATGCTTTGTATGTTCTTTATTATTTGTACGTTATCATCCAATTGATTATGAAATATTATACCTCACACGAATTTGATTTATGTTGTTATATAAATTGGTATCTCCGATTCCTATGTACTCGCCTATAATATAAAGTATGTTAAACAATAACGTTTTTTTAAATTATTTACCGTATAGGAATATTGTATCACTCACAATTTTTATATTTAAATAAAGTGGATCTTCGCTACTACCATCTTGAGTAGCCACAAATCCATTTCTAACAGACATGCTTTAACACGAAACATTATAGTTCTTGATCCCTGACCGATAATATGTTTTAGTAAACTGATTTCTTTCATTAAGATGGACTAAATATTTCGATTAGATAAACTGTAACTCACAAAAAGTATTTCTATTATATGCTTTTTCTACGATCATTTACATTGATTTATGCAATAAAAGTAGAAAATATAATTACTTTGCTGTATAAATTAAATGAGGGTTAGAATTTTTCTCCTTATTTTGCGGTATACTAGATTAATAATTCATTTTAATCATTTTCGTAATTAAAAATATATAATATAAATTGTGACAAATTTTTTAAAAATTTTATTAGGTAAAATGTAAAGCAACAAAAGAATAATATCATTCATGTAAAGGTACCCGAATATGAAATTGAAGACTCAATTCTATTAATCCTATAAATAATTGACCTCAACCAATAAATTACGAAAAAAATTGATTAAACGGTTGTCATTGGTTTCAATTTATATTTGACCCAAATGACTAAAAGAAATATCGATGCATGGTTAAAGTAATATAATCCTTTAATATTGAAGATGGCGTAAACCAATCTAACAATATGAACTATTTATAACAATTAACTACTGATTAGAATAAAATCAACTCACAACATAACAATAAAAATAGTCTTTTCCTGGATTAATTGCTACATAGTATCTAACTAACATTTTGTCAAATTCTATTTTGGTAAAATAATAATAAATTGACGCTTTGTTATAGTGAAAAGTATTCTATAGACAGTATACATAGACACAAGTATTGCCTATTCAGTCGTTGCACTGCTAAGCTTTATACACAAATAGTTGAGAAAGAAAACGTTTGTTGATAGATATTTTGTTTTTGAAGTTATTAATTTAAGTAAGCTGAGGAATTGTGTAAGTTTGTAAGCAGTTATGGCACATATTTTAAAATCAATAAATTAAACACATAAATTAAAATTCAAGTGACACAATTTTTTCATCCTGATATATATATATATATAAACTTAAAAAAATAGGATGTATAATTCATTAATATATATTTGCCTTCATTGTCAAACTTTCTATGTTCATGCAAGATATACGGAAGAATTACATCAGATAACTGGTATATACATTTTCAAGTAAAATCCATAAACTGTATAACTCCCTTTTTAAAGTGAACTATACTTCACTTTAATAGTATTCTTTTAAGTTAACCAAAATTTGTTTTCTTTAAGCTTTTACTGTAAATGAAAATACATTAGTGAATATACGTACAATACCGACTATTTAATATGAATTGGTATTTCATATATGTAAATATTAACAGCATAACAATCAATGAGCTTAAATAAATTCACATAAATAATCTAAAGAAATTATAATTGAGTGAGTTTGTGTTGTTTAAATGTTTACAAAGATTAATTTTCCTAAGAGAATGGTGTGATCATTTTATATTTTATCATTTTCTTGAAATAACTCTTTGTAATTTCATTATCAGCTATGTAGAAGGATTCTGTTTTTATAGGTTATAATATATCCGAGCTTGTTTTTAGTGACAGCATTCCATTGTTTTCAAACGTTTCTATTATTAATTTATTCTTCCCAGCGTAATTTTATCCCCTACAAATAAAGTTGCATCTTTTTTATGTTAAAGTGTTCATGCCTATACATTTTCAAATGACACTGGAGTAAAAAGTTTATCACAGATAATTATAAATTAAAAACTACATATACAAAACTTTCGAGCGATAACAAAGGGAAAAATTATCTTAAAATTAATCAAATTGTTATTGATGTAATTTTAAAATGTAATAATGTTTATGAGTTTCCACACAAATATATTTTACAATTGAGTAGTTAATCAATCTTTTAATCACTTGTTTAAATCTTCAGTCGAAAATTGAGCACTCGTAGATTTTCATAATAATAATTGTTTAATCTATTATGAATTTATTTTTTTTGCAAATGACCATGTTTAGATTACGTATTCAGTTGTGATATTAACAGTTCTTTAATAATGTACCACAAACACTGACGAAAACAAAAATAAAACGATTTAAAAAGAACTAAATAATTTTATTTTATGGAACCCATCTCCAGAGTATCATTAAGGATTCCCCGAGTTGAAAGATTCATTATAATTAAATTTTGTTTCATATATAAGATAAGTTCGCAGTTTGTGTTTGGTGCGATTATTAACAATATGGAGTCATCTCGAACGTCGTTGTTGTTGATTCCTACCCCGTTATGCCAAAAGCATTTCGACCTTTGCCACGGATTGTTCCGGTTTATGTCTCGGCGAGACACCCTGCGTTTCTAGCAGATCCCAAGAGTTGCAAAGTTATCTAAACATAATGATCTAACAGGTTTTCATTCCATCCACATTGTCTACGGACATTTAGTGCACATCTCTGATAACACTGGTTGTTTCCTCATTTGGTACGTACAGATAGATATTTGCCAAATAGCTGACTATGGACGGTTCTGATTTGGAGGATTCCTGATAGTGATATCTTTATCTATAGTTGAAAACCTGTTTTTTCCTTTATTTATAAACATCGGCGCACCTCTCACATTCTATATTTCCCCTGACAATCTTGACAGTTGCTCTCGCTTCCAATTTTGTTTTTTTATTCTTTTTCACAGGCCAGTTCGTACGTTTCTTGATTCTCCTCAATTCCACAATGAACTGGCATCCATTGAAGGTGCCACTCTTTACCATATTCAGCAATCTTGCTTAATCGGATTTCAAAATTCCTTTCTGAATTCTATTATCCGATTTCTGGGTGATGTATTTTGAGTTCGAGTAAGTTCCGATAGGCTGTTCAAGTTTACGATGCAATAAGTTGGTACTGAAGCTCGAACAATGTGAACTTACCAAAAACTCTCTAAGTAGAGAGTACTATTAAATTGTTTTATGTCACTCTACAAAAGGATACCGGCTTCTCCATTTACAACTCAGTTTGAAGCTGGACCTTTCGGTCCAGATTGTGAGCTCATTTAGTATAAATAGATTATTTTTCTCTTTCTCTTTCCTCATTTCTGCTGGGTTGTTAGATAGAACAATCTAATCTTCATACCTGTTCAGGCGTTATTTAAATGTTGCTTGTGCTTATTCCAAAATGCATTCTAATCAAATACGTTCATATTGTTAGAGTAATTAAATCAAACAAAAATATTTTATCTCCTAGGAAATTAGTAAAAAAACCTTGAGTGAATTTTACCATCATCTCTATTCCGTATTAGAATATTCAAATGTTTTAAACTGGATATGCTTCTCCTAATAATTTGAGTTCGAATAATGTGACAAAATATACAATTCCAAAAACAAATAAATAGATGGCCTTGTATCAACACACTTTACCGAATTTTCTCTTAATTTAATATTATTCCCGGCTATATGCAATCCGGGCAAATATTTTTAAACTCCCGAAATTTTATCTTTTCCCCGATTTCTAGGAAATTTAGATTCCATCAACGACGCTCACTAAATACTATGGTAGAAATACACTTGCATCAAAACATTTATACCATGTACTAGCAGGTCAACGAACGGACACTCACAATGTAATGGATTGCGGAGACAATCTGGCCGAATATGTACCTCGCTTGTCGCTCGGGGAGACGGCCTTTGGCCACGATTCGTGAGTAGAGCTCCCCGCCGGCCGCGTACTCCAGAAAAATGTAGAGGCAGGTGAGGTTCTCGATCACCTCGTAGAGTCGGATGATCCGAGGGTGCTGCACATGCTCCATGTTTCCGACCTCTCGTGCCAGCAGGCGCCGGGTACGCGAGTCCGTTTTGTTCTTGTCCAGGATCTTGACGGCTACGCGTTCTGTTGGCGAAGAATTTGCAGTCGTTTATATATATATATAATTTGATATTACAGATCCTGTTTACTCCGTCAAACCCTCCCAATTTAAAGATGCAAAATCAAACATATTTCCACAAGGTGGGATGTTATTGCAAAAATCTTTGTAAATAACAGCAAACATTACAATTAGCTTTAACTTAATTAGCTTTCAATTAAGCATAGACCTATAGTTAAACATTTTCGATGAAATTATAATATGTTGTAATATGTAGCAATAAAATAATAAAACTTGTTATTTCCAGTTTTATTATTTCCTTTCCTTTGTCTTTTGTGGATCTTTTTTGTCGGTTTTCTTTGTTATATACCTAGTTACCCATTCTTTTGATTTATATTTTATTATTTCTGATTTATCTCTTTTCTTTCTATCTGTTGAGCTGATTTTGATTGCTGGTTCCAATCAATTCTAGGGGAAATAATGCACCGATCTGCTACAGTTTAAATAGGTTTATAAAATAATAAGTATTTTGATTCCAGGACGATACTCGGCATAAGAATTCGAAATGTAAATTGTAATTTAGCATAATGCATAATTATGGTGCATAATAATGGTATGAATTCGGTTTAATTCTGCAAAAATCGAAAACAGTAAATAAACACCTGTGCAATATCGCCTTTTGGTGATTATATATTTTCCCGCTTTAAGATAATTTTAATTGAATTATTTAGAAATTTAAAAATTAATATTAAAAGAAAATAATCTACAATAAACAAATCTGTATTTAGTGTATATGCATACAATTTCTGAAAATAAATGTTAACTTTAAAAAAATGTAATTCATATATAAATGATTAGTACATTGACAATAAATTTAATTCTGTAAATGTGAGATCATGTAATTTTTAAATATTGCAAAATTTTAAATAAAACAATATTTGAAGTTTCAAACCTGTATTTATACATGGTATATATATATTATTATTTGTAATATTTTCTTTCATTAAAGTTTTATTAATATTATTTACATAATTACTCGACATATTTCTTTAAAATAATTAAACCAAACAAAAGTTCACTCATATCTAAATGAATTTAAAGAAATCGGTTCTATTTATCCTCTAATATAGTTTTGATAAATATTGAAAAATAAACTTGTCATAAGTCATAGGTGTCTCAGATGTCATAGTTTCTGAGAAAATAATAAGTAAAAACCGGTGTGTGTGTGTTCCAAACATTAAACGATCATAAAAAAAATCTTACATATAAAATAATGTGAACTTTAAAACCAGAATGGTTTATAGTGTGAAATAGGGCGGCTCAAAGTAAATGTCTCTACGTTTTATGGAAATGTGCAAACATAAAACCTGTGCAATTCGTAATTATAGGCGCACACCCCCAAACTACTTTGTCGAAGTTTCACACTAGGATTTCTACTTTAATAAAGCAACAGATAACTTTTAAATATAATATCATACTAATATGATTGAAGTTACAATGTATTTTTCTAACGAATTTCCCCAAACCTGAAAACAAATTAAAAAAGGAACAAACCTCCAGTTAGTGTGTGCACGGCAAGTTTCACTTGTGAGAAGTTTCCAGCGCCAAGTAGATTCCTTATATGGTAGAATCCTACTCGTCGACCCATCACCAAATCACTTTGAATTCGAGGATCTCTCTTCATCTCCAGTTGACGCTGCTGTAACACCGAGAGTGGGGATTCACATCGCCAGTCATTAGTGAGGGTTTGAGACCCCTTCATTTTTTCGTCGTCTTTCGACTTGGCTGACTTGTCCTTGTCCTCGGGCAGGTTGACATAGGTCAACTTCATCGTATTTAATTTCGTGGAGGTTTCCGGCTCAGAGGATTTCTTCTGTGTTGATCGCTGCAGATCGCTTTTTGTTCTCAGGGGATAGGAATCTTTCCATTGTATCTCAAGCATGATGTAACTTGTATAGAGGATAGCAACTGTGAAAGTGTGCCTTCTGTATTATATTAATTCGGGTTTCTAGCGCTGTAATTAATATTTAAATATTTAAGAGAAACAAATAATTTGTTTTTAACAAGAATGTTGTTACATCGCAACAAAAGACTAACAATTATATATAATTAAGAAATATTCGTTTTTACTATAGTATGTTTGTGTTTTTTTATGAGGAGGAGTTTCTCATTAGCTTACAAACCAATCTAAACTCCTCCAACAAATAAAATATACTTTGTAAATGCATAAACGCTGCAAAAAAGGAATTAATTGCAAACAATAATTTGCAAAACAATCTAACGTATATAAAATATACTTTGTAAATACAGTTAGGTTATATTTTTTAATATATAAATTCAGTTAAAATTTATATATATATATATATATATATATATAAATCAACTAGACTCATGATAATGAAAGTATTTTTAACATTCCCAATATTTAATAATATGAAAATTACTTTATTTTTCAAACATATTTTCTTAAAATTAAACATAATTATTTCTAATATATTTTGTCAAATATAGTCACTACCTATTAATATCTGTATAACATAGCTGAAACCTAACATTTAATTAATTTTAAAAACCTTAAAATACGTTTCATAATTAGTAATCATTTTATTCCAAACCACCTAAATTGATAAAAATTATATACATAAAATAACATGTATAAAATATAAATAACAGGTATACAAACAGCAAATTCAATATTTAATTTATATTTGGGACTTCTATAGAACATAGTTATTCGAAAAAATAATAATTGCAATAAAAACAAATCTATATTAAAAGTACAATGCACACCACGCTCAGGACAATGGCAACCTTTCCCTTCACACTTTTTGAATGGTGTGACCCAAGTATCTTTTGGCCACACAATACTTACCCAATATTTGCCATTCTTACAGGGAGATACCACAACAAGAAAAAAAGCAAGAGGCAGTTATATAGCAGAGACCTATCTTAACCATACAATCTAGACATCACACAACAAAAGTCTATACTGGCTAGTAAATATCGAACTTAACCCACATATTAGATAGTATAGCACAGTGGCCGTGTGTATATATGTATAATGCAGTTGCATTTGTCAATGGAAATTGTTACATTCACATTAGAGATAGTTTTATTATTCCTAATAGTTGACATATAAAAAAAGGTCTATGGGGATGATATTGACTTCGATCAGCTGAAATTATTGCCACTCATTTGTGAGAAAAAGAAAGTCTTCATGATAACAGATCTAATAAAAATTATGGTTGTGGGAAATGTAAACTTGTCATGAAGTCCAGGCAATCTGAGATAAATAAGTGACCAGTAGCACATTAAAATGAATTTTCTTGACCATAAGATGTCTCCAGATGTATTTGTCAAGGATGTTATTGTGTTTCTGTCATCAGAAAAGACTATGAAATTTGGCTTTGTATTTCAATAAATAATTATGTATATATTGTGTCTATTAAATATTAACTATAATTATACCAGTTACAGGGTTACCAACTCTCACGCATTGAGCGTGAGTCTCACGCATTTATAACCAATCTCACGCTCTCACGCTTAACTACTATAATCTCACGCATACATGGTCCATGATCTAAAAAAAAAATTTAATCATATTTATATGATTTTCGAGTTTGAAGAGCTAGCTGTAAACAAAACATTATTTGTGCTATGCCTAGTATGAAACTATATGAACTATATAATGTAAAAATATTAATAGCGCCTAGCGTAAAATAATAAAAATTAACTATAATACATACATATGGTATACGTAGTTAACAACACAACTCAAAAATATAAATATTTTTTTACTTAATTTATTCAAAATTTAATGCTATTATTAAACAGTAAAAGGTGCATTATGGAGTGTTCTTATTACATCTAAATTAAACCCCCCCCTTAACAAAAACCTGTATCGCCAGTGATTACAGTGTTCATATTTTTTTAAAATCTCACGCATTGGCTATCCTAAATGTTGGTAACCCTGCAGTTATGCTTTGTATTATACTTGTTAAGCCATTAGCATACCTATTATAGTTATCCGGTCAGTATACCAGTTACACATTACTTAATTATATATCATAATGCTTTTTGAATACACAAATTATTATAATTAATGTTTTGTAAGATGAGGCTCAGTTTTTGCATATATTGTAGTATACAAGCAACCATTCAGTTTTGTAACCATCACCTTGTGTTTTAGAGTTTTATCTAATTATATATAATAAAAACATCACTTTTGTTTATTTTTTAACATTGATAGGTCAAAGACTTAAGGGTCCCCTACTTTTTATGCACTTTTTAATCCCTGTGCTATATAAAGAAAAATATTAATGAGTTGTTTTAGCATTTATTTTATATAAAATATAAATATATAGTTTCAATAATAGATCTTTTATTAATTTTATAATAAAATATATTTTCAATGCAGAATTTAATTTTTCAGATTACCATAGTTACAATAATTATTGCACAATAAACTTTTGATTAAATTAGATAAATGAGCATTGTGCTACATGTTTCTTCACATATTTATTATCACATTATAATATTTCCAATCATAAATTGATAATGATTCACTGATAATATATAACCTGTGACATTTCTTCAAACAATATCTTATTGATATGGCAGGCAAAATAGCATATATTGTATGGTTTAAGTTAGTGATTGGGTTAATACATGATGGTGTATACAAATTTATATATTAAACTAACAGATATTATACAATGAATAACCATACATAGTAATGAAGCACATGTAAGGAATAAGTACATAAGATTTTCAATACATATTAAAGTTATATCAAATCTACTGGTATATGTTAGTATACCAATGTGTATAGTGTAATCATACTATGGTAGGCTCAGATATACCATGTATTTGGTTATTGGTTATAACAAATTATTGCATTGGCTCCAGTAAAACCATTATTAAATACAGCCTATAATCTTAAAATATATGAAAGATACAATATCAATTCAGCCATAAAAAATAATTTGTGATTATGATAAAAAATATATATATAATGTGACAACTCAGTATTAGCCTCACCATGGGGTTAGATGCCATGGGGGTAGGGCCTTTTAATTAAGAAAGTAGGACCATCAACAACTGGATAATACTATCAGTAGGATTTTGAAAAAATCAATAACTTTTTAATCTATATTCTAATTGGTCACTTTTTGTTTGTTCAAATTAGTCACCACGCCTATGCATCTGTTATATTTTTAAAATGTTAACAATTTAGATTCAATGAACTGGTCACAATTGGTCACAACTGGTTACAAATTAATCACATTAAGTTAAAAATTAATAGTGACTAATTAGTACAGGATAATTATAATATTTACTTAGTTATAATTCTTTAAACTTATTAAATAAAGTATTATTTATAAAAAAAGTACTTTATTTATAATAAATTTAATATACTATTTAAAGCTGAGAAAATATCAATCAGATAACTTTCAGGATAATTAAAAAATATATATACATATTAATATCAAAGCTAAAGCTTTTATAATTGAATAAAGTTATATATAAATCATTTAATTAGAAATATAACATATCATTTAATTATAGTTAAAAAGAAAAGAAAGAAAAAAATTAAATAAACTATAACATATAATACTACAACTAAAGTATATAAAAATACTTTTAAAAAATTATTTTGTATAGTAAAGGGATATATTATATTAATAAATATATTTTTATTAAATAGCTATGAAAATTTATTTTTGTAAAAATTAAATTAGATCCAAAATAATAGTAATAATGTACTATCTTTAAACATATTAATTTTGTATTTTGTTCATGGATATGTGAAACATGGCTTTTTCTAGTTATTTGTATTTCCTGAACTAGCCAGAAAACCTGAAATAGCTGGAACTTTTTTATTAATGAAGATAAACTCCAAACCACCTGGAATATTAAAGATATCATGTTCACAATCATCT
>JAUZND010092059.1:0-14811 GCA_034780555.1 Coelogynopora nodosa | reverse complement strand
ATAATCATTTCCTAGAAGCCAAATAAAAGAGGGCTAACGCCATTAGTATTTATATTTATTAAAATATAACAATTATATTATAATGTGCATATTATGATGTATAATTCATGCCAACAGCAGGTTAGAAGACAGACTAATTAAACACTAATTATCTTTGAGTTTTTTCAATTCTGAGGTAGATTTAAATGAATACAAACTATTTGTTTGTTTTAATGGAGGCTGTTTATTTTTTATTAATATTCATGAAAACTGCTGGGATGGGACACATTAACATCATGACAAAATAATCTAATCTAACATAATTTAATTTTATATGTATTTTTAAAATATTTATTTTAATTGTTATAATATATTTCATTGTACTTAATTTATACATTTAGTGAATTTATTATAATCATAATTATGGCATTATTATAATTAATTGCATATTGTACATACGGTATATGATGCTGCCACATTTATTTATTTCATCTTTAGTTTCCTGAAAATCAGTTATATATTGACTGCATATCATATCATCAAGTATTGCAAATTAACTATACGTTATGCATTTCATATATAGGAAAGTCCATCCATCTATATGCTACAAATAGTATATTATCTAAAAGTATATAGTATTTGCATCCTTTTGGGGTAACTACAGTTTAATATGTGCAGTGCTAGTCAAATACAAATAATTAATTATAAACGTTACTTTCTGTTTGACAATAAACCCGCAGAGTTCAAGTACATTTAGAGTTATATTTTTTAATTTAACGTTTATTTGGTGAATTATCGTTATATTTATAATACAAAAATAATTGCAATTGTTCCTATTGAACATAAGAGTCAATTGTTATGCTATGCCATCGCTTCAAACTATGTTTGGTTTTATATGGCTTTTAAATAAATAATTGATTTAACATCTACATTAAACAATTAAATTGAAAATAATTTTAAACATTTTTATTTAAAAAAAGTAAACTAATTTTTTTATTAATTTTAAAATACTTTAGCATATTATACTACAATAATTTAATACAGTCTAATTTAACTAAAGTCATAACAGTGTTCCCTACTTTAGCATCTTTTATACAAATCCTGCACCACTGTTCCACTATACTTAGAGTCGAGTGTTCCTTACTCCAACTGCCGTCCTGGTCCCAAGCTAACCGTGCACTACACCGGCCTTGTGGAGGCGCCCAGTAAGGTCTGGTGTGAGACCGCCACAGGACACAGCGCCATGATATGCTGGAACAAAGGTAGGTGTTAGTTCGATTCTTTTATTGTAGAAATTATAAAGGTCCAGTATTTAGAAATAGTTGATGGTACGTGTTCTCCTAAATGACTATAATTATGATAACAATAATAGTTTTAAATAAAAAGGTATTATCAAGTTATGTGTTCTTAGTGAAAATAACAACCGCAAGAATATTTATAATAATTCGAAATAAATTAATACTTAAATATGAATAAACTTATCGTTTCGAGAACAGTATTTAGTCTCCAGTGAATAAAAACAATAATTATTGAATTGTTATTCACCACCTATTTTTTCATAGCTTTATATTGTAATATTGTATAATTTCTATTCAATTACATATTTATAAAAAAAACTTTTTTTTTCTGTTTTCAACAAAAATTGAAAAAATGATGTCCATATTAATAAAATAAATCTTTTAATTATTTAGGACATATTTTTAAAATTGTTTATATTATCGTTTTGTTTTAATGTGATCTGCAATATTAACCTATATGAGTTAACTTATATTTTGTTAATGAAATATATTATTGCAATCTGAAAGAGGCCACACATCTCCTAAATGTGAATTCAAGCAAGCTTTCTTTCAGGTCATGAAAACAATATTTTTTTTGGCGTAAACTGTGCTTTTACACTTTTATTTTCTTTATTAAAAAGATGTCTGAGTATATGCAGTAGCTCGCTGTGTTCATTATAACTATTTATAACGTGAGCAAATGATATTCTTCAATTGGCGCTAATTAATGAAGTAACTCAAGCTGGTATCCACAGACAACGTCTCTTTTATCCAACTGTCAATTGTCTATCAAACTGACCTGCTGTTCTGATTGTCGTTGAGTAAATATGTAGTGATCACAATAGATACCTCCGTGCTCAGCCTTTTCTGCTAAAGTGTATAATTTACACTGGGGCCTATTGGCTGGCTGGTTAGATGTACCGTAACCAGTTGGATGATGAATCAAGCATCTATTCCACTTGCCTGGTTACAACTCTATGAGAACCACTCGTATTCGACTCACTAATTAATCGTTATTGTGTTATTCAAACTTGTATCTATTTTAAGATATATATATATATATTAAGTAATCCACCATTAGGATCTCTAATCCCGATTTCTGTGCTTTGTGTGTTTGTGGGAACGATCAGCGAGCATACCCCGGCTGCACCACGTTGTACCCGACAGCTTCCAAGTAACCTGGTGGAAGGGGGTGCGACCAGACAAGCAGGTCTTCAGTTGCTCTACCGAAGGTGGGTATCTCGCAACTCTTCCTTCATTTGGTTACGGTCATTGTGATGTATGCATATTGTATGGGTGTTATTTATATAGCTGATTTGAAGGGCCTCAGTTTATTGTTATAAGTATATAGCCTGTACTTTATGAAAATATTGTATGTATATTATACTGGTGTCTGTTAATTAAATTATATCAAAAATAGGTATTATTTGCATCAGAAAAATTTATTAAGTGTAACCTTTATTTTAAATGTTTTGTTAGAAGTGAACATATGATAGAATTATTTGTGAAGAGACAGACTTTTTTTTGATCGCATTTCTAATAATTATTCGTTAAGTTTTATGAAAATATTTTTGACACTTCCTAATTTAATGTTGGTATCACATATTGTTGCTGGTGATACAATTTTCTATTTGTCGAAATATGTTGTCATCATATATCAAGATTACTACTAACATAAAAAGTATTTTAAAACACATACCAGCTGAGCTCATATGATATAGCAAATCATATTGCTAATTTTAATATACCAGAAATACGTAACATTGACATTATCTGAAGATCCGGATAATTTTTTAATATAATACATAAAGGAATATAGTCAGGCCTACTTTAAAATTTACTGTGTATTCAACAATATTATAATTTTTTTACTATTCTATCCCTAAAAAAGTTCTGTTACCCTCGAAACGAATTTTTACACTTGAAATTTTTGTATTTATTATGATTAAAAAAATATTTATCTGAATACTATTTTTAACTCCTGTTTAACAATTAAACAAATGATGTAATAGAAGACACGTTATAGTGTAGTATAGTATCCAATTATGTATTATATTATAATAATTATGTAAAAATAATATATATAATAAGGATCCTTTCATTTTGAAAATAAGAGTAATGCATCATTATAGTAAAACATTATTTAAAATGGCTTTAAATAATTACAAGAGCACAAACTACTATATTTGTTGAAGTAAACTAGTAAAAATAATTTTAAAAAGTTGTTGAATCCATACAATTGAATCAGAGAAATAGGAATTAAACAAACTACAAATTTAGCAGGCAAGTAAGAAGTAATCTTGTACGATTTCGTACGTTAATATCCTACATTTCCTTATAATAAGCTATCTTTTTTGTGAGAACATTTCCATATTTTTCTTAAATTTAGAAGATAACGTCGTTCTTGAAGATCTTGATTCAGGAAGCGTTTATGCCGTGGTGGTAGCTGGACGAAAACTTCAGACGTACAATGGCATTGATGAGGAGGGTGAGATATTATGTACCTCACATCTTTGTAATAAATAATTAGTGCCAATTATATTCAGTGGTTACTTTTCTAATTATTCAGTTACATTTAAATCTGATATAAATCTTTATTCATTATCAAATGAAATACAATTGTACCGTTCAAACGTTAAATGTAACATTCAAAGTGTAGACAAAATCACATGTCTATAATTTATTTAATTAAATTCACAGTTTCACTTTTTTTTAAATCAATGTATCATATTTTTATCGATTTAATGTTGATGACATTTTTTCGATTGTCTATATTTGTATATTTTTATTTAGAATTTATATAAAAAATAATGTAGGCTTATAAAATAAAACATTTTTTGTTGAATTTGCTGATAAATTTTCTAAATAATTATTTCAGTGCAGGGATAACTAAAAATGTATAACTAAAAGATTTGATAACATAATTTTATGTACCATGGAAAATTGAAATTTGAAAATATTTAAATTTCAAAATCGTTCAACAATAACCCGATACATTTCCTTGATATCGATCCATTTCCTGATATTATTGAAAACTAAAATATAAAAGACTGTTAATGCAATAATAGAAAGCATTAAAAAAATCATTATTTCACGAGAATTTGTCGTATACCTTACTATCCGATCGTATTAATTCAACTATTACGATACGACGAAGTGAATCATGTTGAACTGTTCTATTGTATATATACTGACTCTTTTTCTATTTGTGAACTCAAATATCAATTATTCAAAACAATGACACTTTTTTGGGAATTTCGGGTGTGTTTGATTGGACGGGAGGCACACAGCAAAGAGTATGTTTGTCGTAAGATATGCGTCCTTTCTGCCAACTTCCCTTGACCTCCTCCATACCACCTCCCACTCCCTCCCTAACCAACTGCCAGACCGACTAGAAACCCGCAGTCAGCAGCTCATCCTCACCAGCGAATCGGAGGAGTTGACCATCGAGACGGCCGAACCGCCAATCGCCCCTAGCAACTTGGGAGTGCCGGCCACCACCTGTCAGAGTCTCCTCCTGGTGTGGGATGCCCCGCGTGAACGCGGCACCGAGGTGATCAGCTTACACGTCAAATGTACACCGGCGGCTGAGGCAAGGTAGGTCTCGTGATGTCACTCGTGATAATACGATTATTCATAAATATTTTTCATAATTATTATTCATGTTATCCATTTCTGTACTCGTTGAATTTGACGTCTAATGGTAATATTGGTTGAAATCAATAAAATGTATTGGTGTAAGGCTACAACTCTTTCTGACCGATTACTACCGGTTATTACTATTGTAGAATCAAGCGTGATCTTGAATGAGTATTCGTTTAAAGATTCACTACAATCGGTTACTGTATGTTCAGATACAAGATAATTTATTGTGGGAAATAAATAATTAATAATTATCGACATCGTAACAAGTATATTAATAAAATCTTGTTTATCGGTCTTTTGATTTTAACTGATCAAATTAATGTTATCTAGAAATTATCATTTTAAAGCATTTTACATAGGCCCTACTGTTTTAATCGATTTGTAATATTCCTAACTAAATTTTCTTTTAGTAAAGTGAAGCATGTGCATTTTCCAATTTTTCTTTCTAAAAAATTGAATGTAATAATTTAGATTGAATGGCATAATATATATATTGAATGTTGTGAAATGAAACAAAATAATTTAATACACTGTATACAACATTTAGTATATACAAAGAAAAAACAAATAAGGTGAACTAATATGATTAAAATATTATTTATGACTAGTTGCACATTTTTTAATTGAAGAAAATAGTGTGCTACACCGAATATGTTACAAAGTAATTTACTAATAGCAGCATTCAAGTCCTTTTACTGTTTCCCATTCTAATTCACTTTATAATTTCCGCTTCCATTTTCAATTCTCCCATCGCATGCACCATGCAGGCACCACGACATCCAAGAGTTCGACGTGCTACCAGACACAACCCGACTGGTTATCGATCGTCTCGTCGAGCGGACCAGCTACAACCTCTCAGTCACCGCTGTCACCGAAGATTACTTCTACAGCCTCCCCCCCGACCACCCGATGAAGGCCGAGCGCAAGTTCCGCTGGTCCCAGCCTACTGTGCCCTCTGGTGGTGGGGCAACCGAGGCTGCCCCCCCCGGAGATGTGGCCTGGCTGCCAACGGCAACGCTGACGGCCTCCACGTCGGGCACTAAGCCGGCTCAGGATCTCAAGGTGAGGTCAAGTGCCGAAAACGATTTATTTATTATTCAGGTGTTGATATTCCACAATCTAAAGTTACCAACGTTTAAAATTGATTAACCTTCAGATATTTTAGTTTGAAAATTTTAAACTATTAATTAAACGAGTTAAATTGAGTGGATATGATAGCATACTGTATACATGTTTATAAATAAAATAATTAATATGTTATATAAAAAATACTCCTATAAAATATATATATATAAGTTTTACATGATAAAGCATAAAGATTGCAACATCTTTCACCAATCGAATCAGGTTCTGTCAGCCGACTGCAACAGCGTGGATCTCAGCTGGAAACCGGCTGTCGTGTTCGGCTCCAACCGTCTCCAGGGTCAAATCCTGCGCTGGAGCTCAGTGAAGAACACCACTGACCCTGTCAGTGGTCAACAGCAAGAGCAACAGTCCATTAAAGGCACTCCTTGCATCACAGACGCAGTGGGTGGTGTTGACTACATCTCACTGGAGCCTGGCGAGCGGCAGGTGACTTTTTAGAAGAGAAAGAGGATCTTGATAATATTGTGATCATATTAACAAAGCCAATTATTACTACTAGTTTTCAAATTAAAAACATTTGTGTTGAAATGTTATATAAGAGGGCAGTAATAATTTTTTGTTAAATTAATTCTTTCTTACATTGTTCTAAATTAATCGATGTGTAGATTATTATTTAATTTTATTGTTAGTTTAATATTATATTCCTCTTAATTTTTTAAAAAAATGTTTCATTATAAAATTGTATATAATTATAATATAGTAACACGCAAAGCTGTTAGGAAAATCGATGCCCTTCTATTTCCTGAAACGTCAGATGAGAGACATAATATAAAACGCCGATTATATATGTTAAAATGAAGACACAGCACCTTACTCAATTAACAGCTAAATGAACTATATTCCTGACAGGTGACGCTGAAGAACCTGCGCCCGGGTTCCCTATATCGGGTGGTGGTAGAGGCGGTAGTAGGCGTGAAGACGGTTCTTGAGGAGCAGCCGAGGACGTCCGCAGGGAGCGGTGAGGGGCAGAACAGACGGACCGCTCATGTGCCCTGTGAGCCACTGCTTGTGTGGACACGGTGCGTTGATTGTACTCTTACTTGGATTTGTTCGTTGTTGGTATGTGCTTTTTCACTGTAGTTGAGGTAATTACATTGCAATTAATTATTTTTTATTGTACATATTGTCGTATGTTCTAATGAGATATAATTAAACTCTGAAGACATCAATAACTCTCAAATCTGCAATACATATTCTTCACACAGACATTATATATAAGTTATGATTTGCTGCGATATATAGCTGTCTATTCTGCCCGTATCTATCCCGGCCAGCTCCCCCAATACGCCGCCCATCGTGTACATCTCGGCGATCACCGAGTCCGCACTGACCCTCCACTGGGAGCGGCCGGTCCTATACGCTCTCGTACCCAATGAGGAGGGCGACATGGCTCAGCCCGCCTTCATTCGTCACCATCTGGCCGGGTATCGACTGCTCGTCAACAATCAGGCCTACCTCAAGCTCTCCCCGGCTTCGGTCTGCTGTACACTCACCAAGGTATATAGGGAACGGCTGATATACTGGAGGGTTGAATGCACCGCGAGTTTTTTTGAGTCGATGGTATGGTATCAGGAGTTGAAGTTAAATAGAGAAAACTTGATGTGTAGGCAAAAGTAATATACAATAAGCCTATATTTCGGGGGAAATTATATATATCCCTTCAAAGGAGAAGCTATTGAAGGCATAATTAAATTTAACTAAATTTTATAAATTATATAATTTAAAGCTTTGCAAACACATTTGAAACATGCAAAATGTTTAATTAAAAAGGAGAATTGATTATATTATTTTATAGAAAGAATCAATATTATGAAGTGATCTGTAATAAAATATGTATATTTTAAACACTTTTATACATTTTATTTTTTATGATTATAGATTATCGATAATTATCGATGGAAATTTTTGCTCGATTTAAATAATTAAAATCCGGTTATGTAAGCTCAGTGTTCAAATGAGTCTTAAAACACTGAATTAGTTTTTGAAATTTTAAGGTTCTGAAAAAGTATTAGAAAATTGATAATTATGAAATGTTTTCACAATCTTGAATCATTTCTTAAATTGTTGGAAATTGTTAGATAGTATATTGATCATACTTTTTGAATGTGTCAACTCTTTGTACAATAAAGGATGCAGTTATAATTGTGTATTAATCATGGAAATTATTTTGTTAAATATATACTTTTTCTGACTATCTTTCCATATTACAATGTTAAATTGTATCTTGTCTGTATTTAATTCCGATGTAAAGATTCTAATTATAAAACCTTTTTAAAGTTCTTAAAGCGAATTATCTTTAAAGAAATCTAAACATAATACATCAGTTCCAACTTAAAATTACTAAAAATGTTCTTAACTAGGCTAGATATGGGCCGGAGTATGTATTCCTTTTTCGAATGATTAATGTAAACCATCTTTGCTTTTCATCTAGGTCAAACCCGAAAAAGACTACTCCATCGTGCTGAACGCTTTGACTCTAACTCAAGAAACCAACCAGATTGTCGGAGAGCGCAGCCAATCAGCTACGGCTGACGAGCTTGACCTTGACACAGTTTACGATGAAGCTTCATCGCAGCCAGTCAACATACGCGTTCACCCGCCCTCCACACCAGGAGCTGTGCAGTGTCTGAGTGCCGAGCTGGCTGACGGGGAATCTGGCAAAGAAGAGGTCATCCTGGTCAAATGGAAGTTAACCGGAAGTGATTCCAATGGAACTCCGGCTGCTAATGTACAACAGATCAATGTCATTTGGGAGTTTGCTGCAGACCATACGCTCCATCGAAAAACCTTAGATCCTCAAATAACTCAAACGGAAATAGGCAATCTTAAACCAAAGTAAGCATAGCTTCTACACATAAATATTGTTAATAATAAAATTTATTATTTTTCATTTATATATACAATTTGCTCTCTAGGTCATTATACACAATTTACGTAGAGCCAATGAGTCGAATAGAAACGAGTCATTCTTTGCGTCAAATGGTGCAACAGTTGACACCGGGATTGCCTGATCCACCTCACATTGCGCTCAAATCCATTTCCGATAGAGAAATTGTTGTCCAATGGGCCGAACCCGCTACGTATGGTGGTGTCAACATATCGGGGTATCAGGTAACTTACTTATTTTTAAGCATAATTATATCTAAACGTTTCAATTAATTTTATAACATTATATTTATACGAATTGAAATTATTTCTGTATTTGGTACTAGTGTAATAATCGAATGTAGAGCATTATTAAACGAAATTCATTATAATGTATCAAAAAATCGCATCATTCCAGAACTCCATAAGTGTTATCAACCACCACTTCAGATCAGTATATAAATTCTTAGTATTTATATACTCTAATCACTCACCAAGTACTTTTTTGTTATTGAAAAATTATCATTTCGTTACAGACGTAAAGCTCTATAAAACCACATTTAATTTAATCTCACACCTGGCACTTAAAATGTCCTCTCATAATTCTCCTTACAGGTAACATTGAACATACACTATTTATTAAAAGTTTCAATCTATCAAAATTAGCTTCCATTATTTCAAAGAAGTTCTCAGTGTAAATCATCTCTTTCTTTGTCGTTTATTATCTGATTGTTAACACGACTTTTTCGTAATCTTTCCGAATGTTCCGTATGTTCCGAATGTTAAAAATGGGGTAATTAGACAGCAGTTTAGTAGAATATTATTACATAAGTTAAACATTATTAGGACACATTTTAATGGAATACATAAAATAGATTTACCCTAAAGTAAGGACTCAAACTGGTAAGTAATTCCATTATTTAATTTCAATTTTTATTCTTCATAAGTGTTCAACTATTTGTTAATTATATTTCCTTTTGCGAATTTTATTAAAACTAGTTTAGCGAAACTCTTCTTCCTCGTTTCGCAGCTAATTCTTAATGGTCGAGAAGTTGGCAAAGTTTTGCATTCATCCAATCGTCGAGCAATAATTCCAAGTCGATCCAATCGTCACTATCGGGTCCACCTTGTCGCTATCACGGACAACCCGAAATACCCCGCCACCGAATCCTCTAACCAGCTCTTCCTGAGCACGGTTCCCAATCGACCTACAATCGTTCCCCAGTCTTCACAAGAAAATATGATCGATGGAGAGACCGGGGTTGCAGGATTCTACGAAGGCAGGAATCTACCAATCAGAGTGTCGAATCGATCCGGCACGTGTCTCACCGTTGATTGGTTGGAATATAACGAACCTGTTGAGGTAACCAAATATTCCGTGCTTTGGGCGAGTTGTAGTAATCCTCAGGAACGGGAACATCGGTTACCAAAGAATGAACGATCGTGTGAACTCACTGGTTTGTTACCAGGGACAACGAATACAGTTCGCGTGATTTCGTTGGCTGCTGATGGAGATATTATAGATAAGTCCAAGCAATTATCTGTACAGACCTGTGCGCCAATAGAAACCCCCGTTCTAACACTCAAGTAAGATTTTTAATAATTTGAAACTATAATCTTGCTAATGAATCATTTTTAAATTATTAATTTTTCAAACATAATTTTGTTTATATTATAATTTGTATGATTATAATATTCTTTTAATCGATTACTTTATATTTTATAATATAATATTATTTTGACTTTTTATTTTTAAAATACATTCACTATCAATATAAAATAATCTTCCAATTGTTTGCTTTATATATAGTTTAGTTTTCATAGATTATAATACTACATTAAAAACAGTAACATATTTTTTAATAAATAAACATCGATAAAATCGATTATTTTTAAGAACAATTTATGTAAAACATTAATAAAAAGAATAATTTATACTTTAAAAATATATTGAACCTGTATGTGTGTAGACTATAATGGTCAACAATGATATTCCAGAGACAGATCGATTAAAAAATAGTACTAAATTATCTGTTAAATAAAGATTCGTTTAAATTAGGGACCATATATATAAAGTAATAGCGTATTGATGCTGACTATAGATATGATCATTATTGTCGTTGAGAGATTAAAATTATATACATCAAGGGTGTACGTAGTATTTGAAAATATGTGCGCAAAAAAAAGTTATAATATATATATATATAAAAATTACTTCGATAACAAAGAAATGAGAGGTCCAAATTAGTATATATGCACACAAATTTAGTCTTAATCAAGTTAATTCATCTTGGATTAACAGAAGCAAAACGACTAATGATCTTGTTTTAATCCAGCTCAATGTTTTTGTGAGCTAAAAGAAGTAAACTTGAGTTGAATCTACCATTTTGGACTCTGTTCCGTCGACTATTTTTTGATAAATTTTAATGCTCAGTTGGTTCGTTTCGCAGAGCAAGCAGTAAGAACCTCGGAATATGGATAATGTTTATGAACAGAGAGCTGACACTCAATCGTATTATGAAAATCGATTCCATTGTTCCAAACCATTTTCCATATTTCCACTTCTTTTGCAAATGTTTCAGGAGATAGTAAATCGTCTTTGAAAAAATAAAGAATTTCCTGAGTCCACTTTTGGTCCAGTGGAATTTCCAAACTCATCGGCATGGGGACGCGAGCCCGTGTTGCTTGTCGACCAAGTTAGCTCTGGTGTGTAATCCACGGATCACATTGCCTATGTAGAGAATGAAGATGCTGACTCTACAATATTCTTCAGCTGAACTGTGAGGGTGGTTCTCTCGAAGATTTTGACGCTTGCAAATCTGGAAAACAGTACTTTCGACACAAGCTAGTTTGGCCTTTCTTCCGTATTTAAGCGTTCATGTACTATGTCACAAAGATGCTTTAATGTTGAAGTTTATTGTTTTGATCACATGAATACATTGTACTTGAAGAAGACGGCCAATGGTTTTGTGAAGCTAAATAGAAATCAACTGTTTCGAACGCTCCAAACAGTGACTGATCTCCAACATAAACGTGGACATCTTTGAAAACTATTGTGCTTCTCTATGCAAAGAGTTGAGCAAAACCTTTTGACTTTTGTTTTGATAACATACTTTTTATTTGTCTTGTCTCATTGTAAAGCAAAATATGTTGTTTGAGTCACCGGGATCTCTTTGAAGAGTTATTTCTTAAAAAGTGTTTTAAGTTTAGTTAGATTTGCCATCATGAGATTGTTCTATAATTATTATTAATCCATGTATAATATGTATTATATGATATCTATAACATAACATTATATATGCGCATTTTATGTAACATTTGCCTTATAATTTATTGCCCATTTTTCTGTCCAAACATGACTTCAGGGCGTGCAATTTCTCTTATATCTCGGTCCAATGGTATAAACCTCGTTGCTATGGTGATGTCGCAATAACCGGCTACAAAATCTTCGTCAATGGAGTTGTTAGTTCAACCTTGTCAGCTAATGAAACATCTTATTCATTTACCGAGGGCAAGGGCTGCCACGATTTTACATTTCAGTGTCAGGTAGGTATAGTATATAAGCAAAAATTATCACTGTGTATTGCATAGTTTTTTTTATTTTCAAACATTGATGTTATAGTTTAATTCAATTATTTTTGTGACAAATTATTACAAACTATTTTTACATGCTCGGGAATAACTAACATCTACTTTTTATAAATATTCAAAACTATATAATATACAATAAATGTTTCTAAAAAATTATGAGTCATTTAAAACAAATTTTACACCAAATTTTTATATATTCAAATATTTTCATAATTTCATCAAAAAACTTTTTGAAACATTTCAAATAAATAACAAGTGTCAATATCAAGATTTTAATATTTAAAAAAAATAGTTTAGCGGATTAAACCTGCATATTATTTTCTAAATATTATTTGAGTAATTCATAATTATTATAATTTAGTCGCAAATAAAATATGCTTCAACAATCATTATTATTCTTTGTACATATAATGAGCAGTTACATAACTGAATATGTATTTAATTACAAAAGATGTAAACATATATATGTACAATCTGAGTTAGTGATCATATTATAAAAAAACCAAATTTATAAATAATGCGAAAGAAGTTAGTAAAAAATTAATAGTTGTGTAGATTAAAATTTAAGATGCCTATAGATAAAGTTGCCTCTATTGTGGTATGTCCATTTGATAGATAAAGTTGCCTCTATTGTGGTATGTCCATTTGATAGATAAAGTTGCCTCTATTGTAGTATGTCCATTTGATAGATAAAGTTGCTTTCATCGTGGTATGTCCATTTGATAGTTAAAGTTGCTTTCATCGTGGTATGTCCAATTGATAGATAAAGTTGACTCTATTGTGGTATGTCCAAATGATAGATAAAGTTGCCTCTATTGTAGTATGTCCATTTGATAGTTAAAGTTGCTTTCATCGTGGTATGTCCAATTGATAGATAAAGTTGCCTCTATTGTGGTATGTCCAATTGATAGTTAAAGTTGCTTTCATCGTGGTATGTCCAATTGATAGATAAAGTTGCCTCTATTGTGGTATGTTCATTTGATAGATAAAGTTTCCTCTATTGTGGTATGTCCATTTGATGGATAAAGTTTCCTCTATTGTGGTATGTTCATTTGATAGATAAAGTTGCTTTCATCGTGGTATGTCCATTTGATAGATAAAGTTTCCTCTATTGTGGTATTTCCAGGCATTGAGCACCCTGCCAGAGTTCAACAGCAAGCCCTCGGACCCGCTTCCTATTATGTGGCCCGGATGTCGGCCACCACAGCTCAAGAGAATCGCCACCACTTCGAGTAACCTGGTTCGGGTCGGGTGGACGGATCCATTCCTTTCTGAGGGAACCAAGATCAAGCACTTCAGAGTGAGCCGATCGATGATATTGTAAAGTTTAAATAATTTTAATATAAAGAATATAAATATTACAAAGAAAATGTATAAAGAATATAAATATTACAAAGAAAATGTATAAAGAAAATAAAATAAGGAATATTTCTAACGTTTTTTGTTAAAATCATAATAAATTATTCCTTACTACTACTGGTACGAGTAGTGCAACATTTTAGTGATATTTTGCATACAGTAACGTTGATTATTGCTTTTACATATTTAATGAATACAATAAAGTTTTTACCAAATAGTAATACTTTAAATCGTGTTACTTAATACAATGTTTGATTTGTGCTATATCGAGTATTGTGCAGGAAATTCTATTTGATTTCTATATAACTACACCAAAATTAATATATAGCAGTGAAAATTATTATACATACAATGTTAATTATACGAATATTAGTTATTATTGTGTATATTCTGTTTATATTAATATAGATGTATCTAAACACTATTGATATTTATTTCATATATAGAGAAATGATGGTTGTAAACAGTTGGCGACAAAGCACTTGTCTCCAAAAAGTATTTACTTATAATATATTATGGTTGTAAAAAGACAAATTGACTAATGCCTATTAGTCTATGTATATTAGTCTATTGGGCCGTATGCATAAAAACCAGCAATTGCTTATAAGAAAATGGTATAAGCAAATGCAAAAGGTATCAGCAATTACTGATAAGCAAAAGCAATTGCTTAAAAGAGTATGAATAATCATTTGCTTTTTCTTATCAGCAATTGCTTATTCTGTAAGCAATTGCTGAAAATATTATAAGAACAACAAATCTTGGCAACCAATAAAACTATTGTTAGATTTCTTGGCATGCACACACACGTAGGCGGAATGAGTAGGGTGTCTATACTGTCTTGGCACTGAGTTAGTAGGTATATGGCTTTTAACTTTCTTTATTGCAAACAATGCTAAACAGTTTTGAATAAGTTCCGTTACCGTAACTCTATTTGCTCTTTCTCATTTAT
>JAUZND010092057.1:0-14811 GCA_034780555.1 Coelogynopora nodosa | reverse complement strand
ACCCAAATATTATGAATTTATAATTTGGTGAAAGTTCACTTATATGACCAATCGAAATTAATTAAAACAATATAGAAATATAGAATTTTTTAAATTGTAAAAGAACCATGTAGACAATCGAAATTATTAGAAACCACATATACAATGATTACATTTCATGATAATTTGGTAAATATTGACTTACATGTCCAATCGGAATTAATTAAGACAATTTAGAACCAAACAGAAAGTGTAATAGACCATCTAAAATTTAAAAAAAAAATTATTTATGAGTATAATAAAATATTTATGAGAATAATATATTATTTGCGCATTTCGTCATATTATAATTAATATAACATTTAAAATATTATTCAAATTGTACGTTTTGTATAACCAAATAGTATCATAAAGGGACATTCGAAAAATGAAAAATAAGAGAAATGTGCTTAACATGTAAGAAAATATAACATATATTGTAAATGAACCATGTTTTAGACCACCAACGTTATTAGAAGACACATCCACATTGATTACATTTAGATCAATCTGTAAGTAGCAAAATCAAGCTGATTGAACGTCAGAATCCTCATTGATATCATCGTGAAATATATGACAATACTACATCGCAATGGTAAAATGTCTATAACTTGGTTTAATTTCAATCGATTTTCAAAAATTGACACTAGCTCATAGCTATTCTGAATGTCTTTCTGTTAAATTTGATTTTACTATATAAATAAATATATATAAAATATTATACTACTTACAAAAAAGTAGTATAAAATATTTGGCTTATCTTGTTGAGTCATCATACCAAGTTTTGTTGTCATAAGTTGTAAACATCAAAAGTTATAGGGTAAAAACTAAAATGACGTCACTCGTCATTTTTTGTCTAAAATTGAAAAAACGGTAAAAAACAATATTTATAATTAATTAATAATATTATAATGTAATTACAAACTAATTAAAAAAATTAGGTTATCTACTACTTACAAATATTTGAAAGTAGTATAAAAATATTTCTCATATATTTGTAAGTCATCATACCAACTGTGGTGGTCATAGATTACTACCTTAAAAGATATACCCAATTAAAGATTTCGGTGTATTTATAAGCCATAATGATCCCGATAGTTAAAAAAAATGGGGAGTAAAAAATATTGGGGGGTGGGCCGAATCCGCTCTTTCTATACTACTATTGTGGAACACTTTAATTGCTATTTAAAGAACTGCTGCATCGGGTGACTAATTAATTATTCCCTTTGTGAATACATCCGAATCTTTTTAAGGTGTCTAAAGTTTTTAAAATTTTAGAAATTAATTTATTATTTTTCTGACGTAAATTCTGGAATGTTTATACGCGGAATAATGTTATATCTGTAAAATCGGACAATGACCTACAATAGTCAAGTATAAGATAAACGAATAGAATAATCCTGATTTCAAAAGATGATTTTCCAGTCTCTAATTACATTATCTGGATTTGAGGCTTGCTTTACTTACTAATATCACAGGGGAATAAATAGTGTAATACTTGGAGGGTTAGTCTTGCCTTGCTGAATCTAATGATGATGATGATTATTTCCTGTGTAAAGGTTTTATTTAGTGAATGCACAGGAAGCTATAAGCACAAAAGTTTGAAGATCATAACATCAAAGGGGTTGAGTTTTTATACTGTTTAAACTTGAAATATGAAGACGTTTGATTGATGCTCTGTCTGAATTGGACTATTGGGAATGTTTTTGGCCACTGTGATTAATACTTGTTTAAAAAATAACCAAGTATAACAAGTTTCATTAGAAATATCACCGAATAATATGATTTAACGAAATGAAATTCTGAATGTTTGAAAAATGCCGCCTTTTTCTAATATACTTCATCTTGCCTTATACTGTCTATATCTATGATGTTCCGAACCTATAAATAATAAATATTATTCTTTTCTGATGTTAGCATTATAGAGACTGACTGTCCTTTAAATGTGTATACAAAAAGAATATATTTCTCTAATCCACTCGATTTGTGCTGCTTGTATAAATAGTGACGTATAGAAAGTCTGCCAAATAAATAAATACATATGTCGTAGAATGGTTCAGTCGAAGACTAAATATAGTCCTAAATTAGCGGCATTGACAGATTACAATATAAATATCCTAGATTAACATATTATTGTTGAATTGTTTGAAGGCGGAGAAAAGTTGGATGAACTGATACCAAATATTGGCCTGCGTTGTTAAATGAATGATATATTGTGTTCCTTTTTATATATGTAACGCCAAACAATGTTGATTATAATTTTGTAAAGTAGGAGAGAAAGAGTTTATGTGATTTTCATTTGATTATTATATTTGTGTAATTAGTTTTCCCATAATATCTCATGTTAATTTTTAAAAAAGGTGTTTTTTGTACTGTTCAAGGTTTCCAACCCCCAATAACGAATTTAAAAAATATATATTAATACGCGAAATATACATAGATTTTAAATGTGATATGGCACGTATATTTTTAAAGTAAACCCTTTGTTTAATGCATGTGCAAAAGTTTGACAGCGGCGCATTTTTAAATGTAAAAATTGTTTTGAGGCCAGAAGTATATAATTCGAAGTAGCTAAACGAAAACGAAATACTGTTGAACTTAATGTGAAATTCTTGTGCATTTTTCACTTATTTCATTGATCACAGAACAATCACATATTTCAACAATCGCATATTTTAGTAAAAGCGATTATAATATGTGCTATTCAACCCTAGTTTAAGGGATTTGTAAAGGGAACATATTATGTTGTTTATATACGTGTCGTGACCTTTCTCAAAGGTCAATACATGATTCAAATTATTTAGATTGTGTTTGTGCAAGAAGTCTAATCGTAAATTTGTTTTGTCATCAAAATCTGTCAAACATAGCCCTATGTTTTAGTTTTACACATATTAGAAAAATTCTATTCTTTCAGTTTAAAAACTCGTATAAAAAGCCGATAACTGTTGGTTTCATTTAAGATTAAGCGAGACTGTAAAACGTATGAGTGGCCTGGAGAGTTACAGAGCTCAAAACTATTGTGTGTTAGTAAACATAATATTATTGTGATCATTGAACTGGGGGATTTGAGCTGTGCTCTCGTTTCCTCTATTCCGAGTCTACCCTCCCCGATATCTCGTTTGTGATACTCCCTCCTGACCCTACTCTAATCACTATATACTTGTAGTAGTATGGAACCTCCCGAAAGCAGTCTATTTGCTAATTTAAGAAGTAATCTCTTTGGCGCTATAAACCCCCAAAAATATACTTTTTTAAATACTCTAGAATGGACTGTTTGGCACTCTATAATCCTACAACATGTAAAATTCTGTTCTTTTCGGATTTTGAAAGTTTAAAAACAGACTGCGAATAGTTTATACAATGATTGTATAAATTATATAATGATTATTATTCTTTAGCATGAATAGAAAAAATAAGTTTATCATGAATTATATCTGTTTAACTTGAATAATAAAATTATTTATGAAAATAACAAGCAATTTAAAATAAGACTCAAATAGAAGTTATGCTACGTATAGCTTATTTATATAAGTAGTATAATTATAACAATAAATCAAAACAATATAGATATTGTGATCTGGAATAAGATGCAAAAAGAATCAAGTCAATTGGTTGCATTGAACAAAAGTTATAGCATTTATTGGTCAAAATATTGCATATGTGGTTATTTTACTATAGTTTTCCTAACTGGAGTTTATGACGTAATTAGGTCATAAAAATAATACCATTCAATAAATTTTTAAAAAATCACTCCACTGGTCTTTAGTAGGTATCTATATACCACATTTCAGCTTAATCGGACGAAAAGAAGTTTTGGTTCCCCCCCTCCACGTAGCAAAGTATGTCCACGTACGAAGGATTAATGAGATGTTTCATAGAAATACGGATCTAAAACTGAAGTTTAGTTCACAATCTCAGAGATGCCTTTTTCAATCTCTCTCCTCTCTCTCGCTCTCCCCCTCTCAATCTATATTCTCTACCTCTCTTCCTCCATCTCTCTCCCTCTATCTCTCTCCCTCTATCTCTCTCTCTCAATCTCTCTTCTCTCCCTTTCTCTCTTCCTCCATCTCTCTCCCTCTATCTCTCTCTCTCCCTCTCTCTCTCTTCCTCTATCTCTCTCTCAATCTCTCTTCTCTCCCTCTCTCAATCTCTCTTCTCTCTATTCCTCCATCTCTCTCCCTCTATCTCTCTCTCTCTCTCTCTCCCACTCTCAATCTCTCTTCTCTCCCTTTCTCTCTTCCTCCATCTCTCTCCCTCTCTCTCTCTCTCTTCCTCTATCTCTCTCTCAATCTCTCTTCTCTCCCTCCCTCTCTTCCTCCATCTCTCTCCCTCTCTCAGTCTCTCTTCTCTCCCTCTCTCTCTTCCTCCATCTCTCTCCCTCCATCTCTCTCTCTCTCAATATATCTTCTCTCCCTCTCTCTCTTCCTCCATCTCTCTCTCTCTCTCTCTCTCCCTCTCTCAATATCTCTTCTCTCCATCTCTCTCTTCCTCCATCTCTCTCCCTCTCTCAATATCTCTTCTCTCCCTCTCTTCCTCCATCTCTCTCCCTCTATCCTGATGAAGTATTACACGAAAGTCGGCTCGGCTTTTTTCTATTTTTGTTGTTTTTCCTTGTGTTAATAAGGGTCACCGTGTGCGTGCCTGAGTCAGTGACGCTAGAGGACACCTTCCTCTCTCTATCTCCCTCTCTCTCTCCCTTCCTCCCTCCCTCTTCAGCCACATGATGAGCAAGGAGGACTGCTCCAACTCCCTACTCATGATCCAACCGTCACTGACCTCCTTCTCGATGGACGGCAGTGATGAGCCCGTGTTGCTGGACAGTAGTTCCTTGCAGCCTGATCGTATCCTGCTCATGGACTCCTTCTTCCATATTCTCATCTACCACGGGGACACAGTCGCCAAATGGGAGGAGGCTGGCTACCAGGTACTTGTCTCCATCCCTGCCCCCTCTTTCCACTTCTAATCCCATCTCGTCCTTCCTCTTCTTCCTCAGATGCTTCCTTACCTCACAAAATCCTACAATTATAATTGGTAACATAGGTATTATAATGTAATAAGGAGTATCACATAATCTCATTTTTTGTCATTCTGTAACATTAGTATATAATCTAAATAAAATTGTTGTATATTGTGGTTGTTTGTTGTCCTGTTTAGAGAAGAAAAAAAGTGTGTATTGTTTTATACTAATGGTGTTTTTACAAACAAAATCTACGTTACTAGTTGCCATGTCGACCTAACTGATAGGTCAAAAATATAGCCTAATGTCATATTTTTTGTGATTTTAGTCAAAATTATTATTGCTAAACCAATTAATCACACGACTAAAACTATTACTCTTGTTAATATCGCACTGAACGGTAGCACTGGCATACAATATCAATCAGTATTTAGCCTACCTCCCCAACCCCCACACCTCTCTCTCTCTCTCTCTTTCCCCTATCCACGCAGGACATGCCGGAGTACGCCTACTTCAAGGCAGTACTGGAACGTCCCAAACTAGAGGCGGAGGAGCTCCTTAAACAACGATTTCCTATGCCGCGCTACATCCTGACCAGATTCGAGGAGTCACAGGCCCGCTTTCTACTCTCCAAGGTCAACCCCTCCATCACACACAACAACGTTTACGGCTATGGGGAGGTGAGTTTCTGTCTCCCTCATCCCTCCCGCACCCTCCCCTTCATTGTTGTAGGAATGGGTTATCGTACTAGTCCTTGGATCAGTTGTTGATGTGAATTTAAGTGTTGCCACTGTGTGCAGGATGTTCGCGATTGGGAATACCCAGGAATCCAGACATGGGATGATAAACTGGGAATCGTTTATCGAAATAATTTTATAAGTTATTCGCTTTTTTAAGTGTTTGCATTTTCATGGATACCTTTTACTTGGCGCACTGTCACAATGATGCTTTCTTTACATTTTATTTTTAGATGTTTCATATTGGTTACGGGATGGACCTGACTATCTGAACTATAGTATAGCTTTCTAAAGAAAAATGGACTGAAATGGTTAATGATAATCGATAAGCATATTTTTCTCTTCTGAAAATCTGAACTTTTCAAGTCTGTTTAATTGCTTCTGGAACTATTTTTATAAAAATTCTAAATACCTGCTACTACGATTTTTTTCTCTGTAAATCTTTAGAGAGTGTCTATTGTTGCGCTCATTGATATCACGATTCATGAAACTACTCTAGCTGTTAATGTTATGGTAGAAACTATACGAATTTAGTCAGTAGTGCTTTGAAGTCCGTAATAGATTAACAAACAAACGTGTTACTTTAAGAGAGTCGATTCTTCCATCTGATTCACATAACTTTATGCTTCGTTGTCCATTTAACTAGCTACAAGTTTATTCGTAGATATTATCAACTATCGTCAAAATAATATTTCTTCAAAACGTTATTACCCTTAAATGTGTTTTTAATTTTTTTTTCTCATTGTCTTTTTTCCCTATTGCTCCACTAATATCAAGTCCTCCAATGATGTAAGTTTGAATCTATTGTATACAAACATTGTGAGGTATACTCTGGTATATTATGATATTATTATCTCGTGGTAAAATGTTCGTTCTTTTCTATGTTGATAGTCCAATGTTGCATTCTATGGATATCATTGAAATGATTATTTGTTGGTTCGTACAGTTAAAAAATGTATCATACATTGGTTTTAATGGTGTAATTTCGTTTACATTTTTTGTTTATATAAGGACGTTATACTTATATTTTTATTGTATTGTGTGCAATGTGGCATGGTGGATGATGGGCTTAACGGAATATTATTACTTTCTTACTTTGAAATAAATGATACGTTCTTTTTTTTTAAATAGACTTTGAATTGTGAAATTTATTTCAATATAGGGAAGAGGCTATTTTGTACTTTTCCCATTTTAACCTTATAGTTTTTTTCTATTGTTATGTTTCAAATTGATATTTTATATTATGGAGTTAATTTAACGAAAAATAAATTCAAACAAATAATTAGAATTATATTAACCCGAGTTAAAATGACTATTTTTCAATTAACCTCATCATCAGTGTGTAGGCAACTCCGTCAGCCTTGTATTGGAATTTTATTTTAAATTAATAGTTATGAATTAATATAATATATATAACTTGAAAAATAATCCAATTTCGCTTCTGACATGTTAGTAACGAAAACGTTTTCTATATTTTGTAAATCAACTAGTAGAATTTTAATCAACATTATTTATCGCGAAATTGGTGTGTAAAATGATTATCTTTTATTTATACATATTATTAATATGATATCTGAATTTTCCCGCAAAGTTTCTATTATATTAATTGTATGTTGTTTATTCTTACAGGAAAGTGGAAACCTTGTTCTTACTGATGACGTGTCGCTGCAGGTGTTTATGGATCATCTCAAGAAGCTGGCTGTTACCACAACTACCTAACTTTACATCGAATTCAATTATCTAATTCATCGAACTCTAATAGCCCATACTTTAATCTTCTTTTTTTATAATATTAACACAAGTTTTTCTATCCCTTTCCTTGCCTGAGCATGCTTATTGCAGTTGCTTTTTGGTCTGAATTAAGAATTGATTACTAAGGATCGAGTGAGTGCGTATTATTTGTTCTTAAAACTAAATTAGAATAGTTTTATTTAGGCTATACTACTTTAAAGTAATTTAAGTACTGGAATGATTGTCACGGAATTTTGTTTACAAAAAAATTGATTATTGCGTTATGTAATCTTATTTATCTAAAATGTTTTTTCCTTTAACATCGATCTGCTTTTTTCATTCTCATGTTTCTTGTTATGTTCAGCTGTTTTTTTGTTAATTTTTAAACATAACCTTTTATTTATCGCTTGGCAATGTATATGCATTTCTGTACGTCCCCATCTCCTATTTCTTATTGTTACATACAGTAAATACATGTTGTTTACCATGTTCTCTTTTTGCTTTTCTCTTACTTTCGGGTTGTTATTATTTAATCAATATACTGTTTTCGACTCTTTGTACTTACCTTATTTGTACCATTTGAAAGATTACTTAATCGGTGGCATAAAATTAATAATAATATTGTAATTATTTATGAACCCTTTGTACGTGGACTTTTTAGGGTTTGCTACATGGAGGGGGGGGGGGGGGTATTTTACCCTCCTTAAGCTGAATTTGGGCGATTTTTTAAAAATAAATCGATTGTTACGAAAACTATAGAAAACAAACCATATATAATATATATTGACCAATACATGCTATAACTTTTGTTCAATGCAACCAATTGACTTGATTCTTTTTGCAATTGATTCTAGATCACAATATCTATAGTTGCTGATATATATTTATAATTATACTACTTGTACAAATAAGCTATAAGTAGCATAAATGCTATTTGAGCATTATTTTAAATTGCTGGTTATTTTAATTTATCCAAGTTAAATGAATATAACTTACGATAAACTTATTTTTTATATTAATGTTGGAAGTTTCAGCTCTTAATGTCATCGCCAAGTGTGAAAACCCAGGGGGGATATAAAATGGATAAATAATAACACCTTTTTTTCTGGTATGTAAAAATATTAAAAATTATATTTTTTTAGTTAGATAAAAGTATTTAGCCAGAGCAAAAAAATTAGGTTTATGCGTTTTATAGTTCAATCAAAAACTTAATTTCTTTGAAAAAATGGGCAACCGCCACCATCCACGTACGAATGGTTAAGTGAAAGTGTTGTTATAATGATATCGAATGATTTTTCTGTCCGATTAATCCCAACTTTTAATTTTCTATAGAGACGGTTTTGCCAAAATGGTTACCAGTAATTAAAACGGTTGCTATTGAAATAGAAAATAATTTTAGATGGAGTTGTTATACAACATTCTAAATCGTATATCATCTAAAATAAGTTGAAGACTTGTACTATGGATTATTCTAGTAATTACTATAATGTATGTTACCTAATATTTTTGTGAGACATGCCTCTAGAGGTAGAGTTGTCTGGTTTCCGCGATGTAATTGAAATGAAGTAATCAATTATTTAATAGATTTTTATAAAGTTAGAATCATAAATTTAAAATATAGGCCTAGCTACACCTATAGATAAGCAGTGAACAATCTTTCATATAATAATTAAATTGACTACATTTTTAGCCGGGAAATAATTAGTTTAAGTAATGTTAGTTACTATTCTTTAAATCTAAGGTTATACATATTATTATATAGCATCAAAATTATATAATTAAGTGTTAATGTAAATCAATAATTATTTATATCTATAGTATCATATATACATGTAAAATATATGTGTATTAATGTTATATATCAGCAGTAGACAAGTTTTATGATTCATTCGATTTAATAAATAATTTGGGGATGATAACCTAAAATTTTGTGGGAAATGCTTAGCTCGAATTGTAATCTGAATTAGGCTACAATTGAACAATGTTATAATCAATTAACTTTTTTTTAAATTCTGATAAAGTTGAGATTAGTTAAAAGGGTCTTTCATACAATTTAATAAACGAACAAAATTATTTGGGTTAGTCAATGCAACGTTGACTTTATAATTTTTGTATAAGACTGTATCTGCAGCCCACCATCTGAACAAATGCAAACAGAGTGTGTTTAATTTTAGTGTAGTCAAATTGATAATTTCGACACAATTGTAGCGATTATTATAATTGGTAACAATTATGCAACTTCATTATACTGTATGGTAGTTTCTTTTATTTTCTCACAACTTTAATAAATCATGTCGCAATACTTTTCCAAGAAAGTATAAACTAGTTTAGTCATGGGGTTTGTCAATAATAACATTATATCCTCATTATTCAATCATTTTAATGATTATATAGATAATATTTTTAATTTCAACAGGAGAAATTCTAGTGAATTGTTATTTTCTTCAATATGAAAAACCGATATCCTTGGTTATATTATTATTAATAAAATAGTAAAATTTCACAATAATAGTAATGAATTTTCTAAATGAGATTCAACTAACAAATGATTAAGGTAATTTTATATAATAAATAATTAAAAGCTTATTGAAGTATAACTTTTTAATACAACATTTTTGTACGTAATCCCTTTCTGAGCACATTTTTAAAGCTGTGTGCATTATTTGGCGCTATCCAGTATTCTTATTTTCATAAAATTATTATTAATTTAGTAAATAACTATAATAATTAAAACAAGTTTATATATTCTAAATGGAAAATGTTAACCTATATAATTTAATCATATATAATACATTACAGATAATGAACGGTTTTATCGGTCATTAATCTCTAACAAAATAAATAATTATTATATCTAACTAAACAAATAAACTTAATAAAAAACCGCATTAAGGTCGAGAATGCGTATTTAGACCGAATTATTCAGCGCCACGTTGTTCATTTTATTTATATCAATCAACTATAATAAGAATAACTACGAATATAAATATGTTAAGATTATTATTATCTAACCTTGCCGTAACTAACCTTCCTTTTCACAATTTCATCCTGTTAGAACTGTATAACCATTGATTGAAATTGCGGTTGACATATCCTACAAAAGTGTCTTGAATTAAACTATTGTTAAACATTTAGTTATAAATAGAAGTAAATTTCTTTATATAGCTAGCTTTGATGCTATTTTTATGTTTATTAATGCTATATTAACTATAGCAGCAGACGCTAAAGGTACTATACATTGTAGCCAAACCTAGGCATACTATTATATAAATCGTTTTGCGCAAATAGAGTTTCAATTAACTTGATTTAGACAAATATTTTTCAAAGGTTTATGCATTATACAATGCGCCTGCCGCTTAAACTGCACAATGACGCAACCGGCGAGATAAGAAAAATTTTCCTTGACCAAACGGGATCATTTAATATTATAGAATTTTTAAAATGGAAGATTGTGCTGCTATTTTTTAATCAGACTCCCAATCATTTTAAAATTCTATACAAAGGTAACTAACCTAACATTCGCTTTTCTTTTAAAAAACAACATAAATATTTAGATTTTACTTATATTTTTGAACATGAAAATGAATTAATTTTTAATTTTATTATTAAATTAAAAATACTTTATAAGTTTGTCTAGATTCTAAAAAAATAAAAAGTGTGCGTATTTGCAAAGCATGATTATTTAAAAAGTTAACCTATAATTTGAAATGTAGTTGAATGATGAATGATCAATCTTAACAAAACTGAAAAAATTCAAAAATTATATCTGTTAATAAAGACAAAAATTAAAATTATAACATCTTTTTCAAATTTAACACCTTTTTAATGACTGACGTCATCATAACCATCGCTAATATAATTTTAACAAATCAAAAAATCCATGCTTAATTCTATACTTAAATTTTTTTCATATTTAAAAAATATTTACAACTAAATTTTAATTATTTGTAACTGTGAATGAAGACATTTTTTTAGGAAATATAATAGATATTCAGCCTAGTAACTGCATAGTAATGTAATTCTATAAACCCTTTGAATCAATTATAGTACATTTTATCTTGATGATATTTTTTCTGTAGTGTATTTAATTGTAATGCAATTTTCAATTACTTCCATAGGTTGCTACAAATAGGCTGACATATTGTTAAGAATACTTCACGCATATATTAAAGTGGAAAACATGTGATCGTTATGACTATATTTTGTATCATCATACAAAATAGGTACACATTTATGTACTTAGTACATTAATTTAATAATAATATAATACATTTTAAAAATCATTTTCATTTCAGATGATGGTGACCTGGTCACAATATCCACAGATGAAGAATTTCACCATGCAGTGATGCTTTGTAAACAGCCCACATTAAGCCTTCATGTTCAGGAATGTCTACCAAAACAATACACCACCCCCTCCCAACCAAAGTCACATCATCATCCTGGTATTACCTGTGACGCATGCTGGCGTGAGATCTTTGGAAATCGATTCAAATGTATATTTTGCCCAGACTTTGACCTCTGCCAGGGCTGTTTTGACGGGAAGAGTCACACGGAACACGATATGCTACTGATAAGGAAATCAACGCCGATTATAACCGCTCATTTTCTAAATGAAATAGCCAGCCAACTCCACAAATTACAAGCCCGGGACTTCAGACTTTCCCCTGCCCCCTATCTTGGCAGCATAAAGCATGAAGATGAGAATTCCTTCAATTTCAATCCGCGAGGGTTTATTCATCAAAAGCCACAGAGAATTTCCGGGGCTATTCAAATTTCTGTTCCACATCAGTAATCTAATGAGAACTGTTTTTTGAACTAGAAATTTGCATCTGTCTCAAATATAAATATTTAAAATGAATTTGTTTTTATATAAAAATGTATATATATATATATGATTAAGTGATTAAGTGATATAAAACAGTATATACTTTTTAATTTTGTACATATTATATAAACGTCCATTAATCATATTGTATTTTAAATATAAATATTATTTTTATAAAAATAAATTTCGATCAATTTCTTCTAGAAATTATATCTTTTCAGCCGGGATTCAAAGATTAGTATATGTAACAAACTAATAACATTGTAAATATTCATGTTATTCTTTAGCTAAAAAGTATTTCAAATAATTTCTAATTAAAAAATTTAACATTGATTTTGAAATTGATTAAATTATCTTGTAATGTACAAAGAAGTGTAAACTGTTCATTACACACATGCATTTAGATTTATATAAATTTAGATAACACAACGTGCACTTCAAACATGAAACAATTTAATTTATAATTCAATCAATGAATACTAATGAAATAAGTTTTTGTTCTTTAAACGATAACAGCCATAATAAATTAGTACGTAATTATGGTATAAATTTGTATAATAATTTGGATTTACAATTATAACGATAAATTAAATTACAAATGTATATTATGACTACACACCATTTACATTTATATTTTCATAAAATCATACAAATTATACTTTCATAAAATATAATTATTTAAAACTGAATCGACATTTTGATAAATCTTCATAACATTCTATGGTAAAAATTCTACTACTATGGATTATTGACAGTAAAATATAAATGAATAATTAACTTTTATACGTATTTCCATATACTTTACAAAAAACACTCGAATACTTTGCATCCTCATAACTTTAAAAGAGAGAAAATCAGGAGGAGAAAAAGGAGGTAGGGAAGGAAAAGAGGGTGTTACGGACAGGGGGGTTCAATTTGGATCCCTCCTTAAATTATCTCAATTCTCTAATGCTACAATGCAATAATACAATTTAAAAAACTAAACCTAATACGCAAAATGTGTTATATGAAAAATCCTTTAATCACTATATTTACTGTAGTATCGCAAAATGCAAAAACGTATATTTTTACGAGTAATATGTAAAATATTCTAAACGCAATAACGATTGAGTAAGTTTTGTTTGCAATATTAGGAGAATAACAAGAGAAATATGCCAAATGCAATATGCAAAAAACCATATTGTATATAGTTTAGTTTATATATAGTTTAGTAAAAATTACATTGAATTATAGGAAAGTCGTAACACAATGATTTAAGAGTGGATTAAAAAAAGAATCTGCATTTATCAATCATGTAACAAAAAAACTAAATTATAATATTAATAAATAGGTATATATTGTAATATATAAAAGTTGCATTAAAATTTTAATTATTTTTAAAATTCAAATATATTTATGATCATATAGGTTTAAAATAAGACATTATACATCAGTAATTGTTAGGTTAGTTAATATTCAAAAACTATAAAACTGTAAATATTTCCATATTTCAACATTTATCAGAATAGAAAATATTAAATCAATATGATCTTAATACCTTTTAAAATAATACTTTTTACAATAAATGTTCGATATGTTTAGGAATTATAAATTATCAACGTATTTTTTCTTATTTGGTGCAACTTGCATGACCATAACAATGACTTGTTTTACAGAACGAAATAATCTAAAGGGTAAGATACAATTTATGAAATAAGTAACCAAATTATTAATTTTTTAATAATTCTTATTCCTCAAGTTTATAATTTAAACATGATAAAAATCTTATAAAGATATTTTAAAAACAATTACAAACACTATTTTATAGATACTAAACAAATTTTTTTAACTGAAAGATATGAAAAAAATATTATTTCCTAAAATTTTCAATCTTGTAAAAAAATGTATCAATAATATATAAATAGTATATTTATAAACAACCATATCTCTGTTAAGAGTTTACCTGTATATTATCTATCTTAGATTCGTGATTATATATTATATGATACATGATACAAAAAATACCATATATATATATATATATTATACGATGCTAATGTGTCGTTTAAAAAAAAGCAAGAATGTACTTACATACATGTAATTTTTTAAATTCTTTAAAGTTTAAATGTTTGAATATTAATTATCATTTTTTATTATTAATGATAAGGATACGCTATCATATAACTACTTGAAGTAAATAAATAAAATCTTGAATACTGCAAAAATTAACATTTTAATGATTTAAAAGTTTCAGTGTTTAACAAATTAGAATTTCTAACATGTTTGGGTGTTTCTTCGAATTTTGGAGCGTTCAACTTAATGTTTGGTTCATGAATAGCAATTTTTAATGAGAAAAAAATCAAAATGAGTTCATCGTATTTATTGCGATGAAATAATTAATAAATATTTGTATGGTATAAAAATAACATGGTATAAATATACTACAGTACCATTTGGAAATTCGTGCATCCACTTAATAAATGAAAGTAGTATGAGAGTGCGCGGTCTAGTTGGGGGGGGGGGGGGGGGGGGGGGGGGGGGGGGGGGGGGGGGGGGGGGGG
>JAUZND010092056.1:0-14812 GCA_034780555.1 Coelogynopora nodosa | reverse complement strand
GTAGGTAAGCGATCTCAGTACACTGCAAGCAGCTATAAACTGAAAGCAATCATTAGAGCTTAACCCATTAGGGTTACATAATGTGTCTCAGTTGTTATTGTTATATTACCAAAGTTGGCCACATACTACCTATATATAGCATCACTTAAAAACATTTATTTACATCAGTCTGTTATCATGTCTAAGTGATTAAACTACACTGCATGCCAGCTATAAACTGAATGCAATTCCAAATTGAGCTGGCTTCAACTTCCAGCAACAGGACAGCTGTAAAACATCTTGGCATACACGAAAAAATGATATGCTGCTGGAAAAAACAGCAGGACGTGTTAACCAGTTCTCCTAAATCGAAATGCGCTAATCGTGGTTGTGTTTCAAAATGGCATAAATTATTTGGTATAAAATTTATTGTTGGTGTATAAGCCCACTTTTGACTTACAAATATTGGTTTAAAAGTGTGGCTTATAGTTATACTTATATATATATATTATTATACTTATTATATACTTATAGTTATACTCCAGATTTTACGGTATTTCATTAATTTTGTATCCGCTGTTTAATAATATAATGAAGATGTTATATCTCCGCCTAGACGGGAAAATAATTTCTAGGCTATGACTATGTATCTGCCTAATTGGAAAATTTTTTTCTAGGTTATATATACATAATAGCTAATATAAATATGAAAATACTGTTAAATATATATATATTATTATTGTAAGTTATACCTAATGAATAAAATACTATGTTGTTTTTATGTCATGAGCTAAATATTTTAGGCCAAAAAATTGTTTCTAGGTTATATGTTTGCCTAAAATATTTAGCTCATAAAAACCACATAGTATTTTATTCATTAGGTATAACTTACAATAATAATATTATATATTATTAATAGAAATATAATATAACCTAGAAAAAAATTTTCCCACTAGGTGGATACATAGCCTAGAAATTATTTTTCCATCTTACTCTAGGCAGAGATATAACATCTTCAATAATATAACTATAAGTGACCATTCTGTCCTGCACTGTACATTCAAGTATTTGACTCACTATGTCTATATATATATATATTCAGTGGGGTCCAGGGTTCTGGAACCCCCTTAATATAAAAAAAATAACAATGTTATATAATATAGTAAAAATTAATCCTCACAGAACATTATTGATTATTTATAATTTTAATTTTGTCTGGACCAAATACTTAGAAATTATTTTGTAAAATAATACCCATCACTGTATTGGCACAAACTGATTTAACTACTAACCACCAATGATTTGACACAGGTTGATGGGTTTTTAAATATTTAGTATATACCTTTTTTTGATGGTTTTGTCATGAGCAAGATTACACAGGAGGAGTCCAGGGGCAAAGCCCCTGGTCAGGGTTTGAGGTAATAACCAAAGTCATCTAAACTAGTGTTGGCTGACACTAACTCAGAACCACCCAGCCCATCTTTAGCATTGGAAAAAAGGCTTTTCAGTAGTGGTATTTGTTGTATGAAATATATGTTAACATCTATTTATTAATGTACTAAGTAACAATGTAATATAAACAGTCAACTTGTAAATCATAATCTGTAACAAATAAGTATAAACAGGTATTTATTGTATTAATTTTTTTAAATATTTTTAAACTTACCTACCTTAAAACCACCTACACCTTTAGCATTGGCTGACACTAGTTTAGACAACTTTGGTTATTACCTTAACCCCTAGGGATAAGGAATGAATGTGAAAATGAGTAAGGAAATGACATATTAATGTAAGTTTAAAACAAAGTCATCAAAAGTCTTTTTAAATCTGCTCATTTTTGTAAAAATAGTACCAAGTGCCTTGCTCTCACAATAGCTGTGAACTTTCTGTTGTCAGCAAAAATTAACTTGTATTCATCTACAAGTAAATCCCTTTTGATGAAACTATAGAGCTTAATAGGAGGAATTGTCACAGGCAGGTGCCTCAGTTCACCAACAACTTCAAACCAGGATGCTTGACATTCACCAAAGTCTTCCCAAATCACTTGGTCTATGGTAGACATGAAATGGGCATAAACACTGTCTGTAAAGGCTGCATGGAAATTATCATTTTCTTCTTCAAGATGCTTAACATGAGGCACAAAAAATGCCTTAGAAACACTGCCTTAAGGCTTCTCTGCCATGTTCTTGGACAGTAGCCCTTTGCAAGGATAAACATCTTTTACCAGTTCCTTGCACTATATACAAATTTCTATTTGGTCTGGACCAAATAGAAATTCTTTTTATTTTGTCTGATCTAAATATTAATCTATTTTATTTGGCATTTATACCAATTTCTATTTAGTCCAGACCAAATAGAAATTATTTTTTTATCTGGACCAAATAATATACATTTTTTTAATTTCCTCTGAACTATATATGAATCTACTTTATATAATCTAAACCAAATAAAAATTCAAATTTGGTCCTAACCAATTAAAAATTCATATTTTGTCTGAAGTTAGGATAAAATTATACCCACCCTGTAATCATTATTTAATTTATAAACAATTACTGCTAAATTGCAAACATAATACCTTTTAAACACCTAGTAATATATTAATGTACTAACCTAAACCCAGCTATAATACTAGGCAATAAAATCTAGAAAACCAGCTGTTGTTCTTGTTATTCTAAATTTGCTGACTAAACTAAAAGGGGATTTATTTTCATGTACTTCTTTTGATCTTATAAGAACTGTTGAAAACCTTTAAGCAATGAAATATTAGACAATATATTCCCTTGATAAATATCTACCATACTGAGCAGGAACCACCAGAATTTATTTGATTTATCAAACTATAAATCAAAAGAGGTTTCTTTATTAATAAATATATATTGTTAAGAAGTTCATGATCTTTGATATTTCCAAAGTTGAATAAGGACCACATACAAATATGAATAGTTTCCATCTCTTTTGAAATATGATATTTTACAGCAATTTATCATCTGTAATCAATATTGCTGCTACACACTTTAAAGAAGCAAATAAGTTGAGCAAGTGATAACAAGGATGTTTGATAATAAAAAGCAGGTGGAAAAAAAGGAATCTGAATAAAAATGATTCCAATTTAAGATAAAGTTGGAAACTTGGAAACATTCAAACTGCTTTTAGCTATTATTATTATAAATGTCATTCTGTTCAAATAATTGCTTGTCTTTAATTTTATACAAATACATTTCTATATAGTTTATTCTCTATGATTTTCATTGAGTTGTAAGTGGTGATATGCACCTCCTTAAGACTTAAATAATTTACAAAAAACTTGTTATTGGTGTTTGTATCGATTTTTGCTCACTTATTTTTTATAAACTTTTACTACTATAGATATACTGCAAAATTGAAACAAGTTCTAGCTTTACTGTATTATTCATGGGCTCTGTATTGTTGAAAACAGTAATTAAAAGTATGAAATATTTAAAAAAGGATATAAAAAATGTTGAAATTATTTAAGAATATAATTTCTATAATAATTTAGTTTAAATAATATATTTTTTAATTCTCAGGAATGCATAGGGATTTTTTTGTTATTGTTCACCCTTATAACTGAAATTATGTCATTTAATTTGATCAGATAACTTCATTTAATTGCTTTATGAATACATTTTTTGATATTGGATATAAAATTTTTATAATGCTAGGTCCCAATGCTAATATTCAGCATGTGTTTGAATTCATGTGCTTTTTAATTACATTTTTTGAAATATAAACTGCACTAAAAAGTTTAGCACTTAAGTTTATAAGGAAATATAAAACTTCTAAATTTATTCACTTGAAGATATAATGTTTTAGCTGGTCTTTCAATTATCAGTTTCATTATATCAATTTATGATACTTCTAAATATTATATCTATTTCAAAATGAATGACATATCCGTTTATATTTTTTTACAGGAATGTGGTCAGATGAATGCAATGTTCCCTTACCAGGTGACAGGATTACCAGATTTGCAAGTCCTAACAGATATGATTCTTTGGATGCACCAGCCAGTTTTCTTGACAAGAGAATGCCCAGGCAAGTGTATTTTTATATTGTGTACACTATTTAAAGCTTAGCGAATGTTTAACTGTCACATTTTAAGCTTATAGTGTTGTAGTAATAGTATACTATAGTTTTAATCATTTTATCACTTTTTTTCTGTTTAGTTTCAATAAATATATCAACAATATATCTAGACAAACAATGTAATCTGTTATAATATTTACTTAAAATATTGTGAATGTGATTTTTGAATGGGTGAAATAAAATAAAAAAAGTGTTGAAATACATCAATTCCATTTATTAAAAAAATTAAAACATAATATATTATAACAGATTTGTTCTCAAGTGTATTTATTTCCTCATATTTATTTTTTATAAACTAATAATTTACTATTATGTTATAAAGTGACCAACTTTGTACTTGTAGACACTGGTATTATAAATATTAATTCTGTAATTTTATTATTTTTACAATAAATTATATTATTAAGTTATCATTGATGTTTAATACTTTTGTTTAATACTATTATTTCTTATATATTGATACATTATTTTGTACTGAAGTTATTTGCAATTCCTTTTTTTCCCTCTTTGATAATATTATAAACATTTAAATTAATATAATTTTTTAATTATGTAATTAAAATTTATCAATATTAATAAGGAACTATATTTTATGTACATAACTTTATATTAATTTAATTTAAAGATTTTGTTAATATGTATGCCTAAAAAAATTATAAATGAAAACAACAATAAAATGATAGTTATAAGTAAAACACTTTTTATATTTATTATGCAAACGTTGAATAAAAAAAATTAATCTATAGTACATCAACCAATTCTAGGAATGGCAATTAACATTACCAAAAAAGCTGGTTTAAATGTGAGCTTATCCACTTCTCAATCTAGATCTCGGTCGACCAACCGCAATGCCACCCCAGCAACTGAACGTCTGCTAGTTGAGTCCAGTATGCCCCAGTCCTACTCGACCAGTGGGTCCGCAGTGGTAAAGCCACAGAGGGTGTCCAATGTCGCGTCCCTTCCTGCAGTGCATCGCAGGATGCATGGAAGTCAGCAACGAGACCCAGGAAACATTCCGGTGCTCTCAAAGTGAGTTTAGAATTTGTCATTCTGTCAGTTTCAATGGTTATTTACATTTAAAAAAATGTCTAAACACTTAATTTTGGTAAATATATTACCGGGACATTGCTCTCAATATTTTGCTTGTATGGGAAGGGAGAACATAAAAGTACTGAATTTTAAGTTTGTACTCAATATCCGTAAACATTATAAATGATAATAGTTTTCTGTTTTGCGCGAAATTTTTGCTAGCTTTTTCTAGTTAATATTAGGCTAACTTAAATAATGTATTTATAACCATCTTAACAAATATCAGGTTATAATATAACTATAAGCCTACTTATAATTTGTTTGTACAAAGCGTACATTTACATCACTTCGCAATTAGGCAATATTTTGCTTCATTTAATATTTGTTGCTTTTTATTCACATAGTTTACAAAATTAGTAATTTCGCCAGTTGGTTGCTCTTCTGTTACAAAAAATGGCATGTCATATAATATTATACATTTTTGGTTTGGTTACTTATAGTTTTAAAATAGATAAAATCTCTGAAAAAGCATGGTTATATAAATTAATGTTAGTTTATATTCATTCACTTTTAATACTTTCAAAATAATTATTAATTCAATATTATTGGTAGGACAATACAGTATTATTTATATTTATTTTGACTGTAAGAAATTTATTTTTATTTGCGATTTCGTTCGGCTTATATAAGAGCACAATACGATAATAGTTTAGTGACATTTCGTCAAATTATTTCGAATTATTTACATTATTAACAAGCATGTGAATTCATCTTGAACTCTGCACATTGATCTTTTTACGGCTATTCTTTTGATTGTCACTGTAAGGTGGTTATTATTAAAGTTATTCATACATCGAAGTGTCGGTACTTGTGTACTTTCGAGGAAAGAGACAAAGGAAACACTTGAAATACGTCTTTATTAAGCAGTTCTCTCTGTTTTATCTTTAATCTGGCAGTAATAAATTGTGTGACATTAAAATTTTGATGGCTGAATAAATGTTAACAATAATCTGGCGAAACAATGCAATGTTAAAAATGTACTAATCAATCACTATGTGACAGTTCTTTTAAGACTGAGCAGAGAACAATAATAGTTTACAAGAATGCTATACCCTAGCTACCTAACTGCTGACGAAAAGGAACTCTGTTGATGACAACACAGCAGATTAAAACATAAGAAGGAATAACACGGAATTCTATAATTTTGTCATAATAAAATGTAATACGTCTTACAATACATAAATGTGTTTTTTAATGCGACATAATATTAACTGTTGCAGAAAAACTATGAATTCTTTTCAGGAATGTTCTTGTGTATGCTACTTTTTAGTTTTAATGCATTAGTTAACTTTTCACTCACTCGTATATTTTTTCTTCTTTCATTTTATTTTTGCACATTTACTATTATGCGAAACCGAATCTGAAACTCTCAGTCGACTGAATTATAATTAAACAGAACGTATACGCTTATACTATTAATTATTTTGAAGAACTGGGAAGTTCTATGTATCATCAGTTCATATTTTTGCTATATATTGATTTGTACGACGAGGGTTTGAATTTCTGTCAACTAGTTCTACCTTCTTTAAATTGTTCCTGTGATTTTTATATCAAATACTGTTCTTCGTAGTTTTTTAGTTTTATTACAGGTAGCGTTTTTGTGTACAGTTTGATTTTTACAACATCATATATTGTTATTGTGATCTTAAATGTTGTTTTTCCTATATTAGATCGAGTAGTTCAGTGATTGAACGAATGTCAGAAATTGAGAGTAACGTTGAACGCCTAAAGTTAGATCGTAAAAAAGAGCACGAAGAAACGCAACGGGACCTTTTAATGCACCAAATTGGGAACAATTCAACGACACCATCTGGGGGTAAAAGTCACTTTGCACCTTGTAAACTTTCTTGATATTTGCATTTCATTATATACGGTTGAACCTGTTGTTTCCTTGCTACTAATCAGGGATGAATTCGTCCAAGTTAGACTATGATGTGCCATTGATCTACGCATCACAATACAGCGAGTACAGTATCGACGACAAGCTCTCAGAATCTCAGGTATGTTCATCGTTGGTTGGATACACTTTTCCTTTCTAATCAAATAGTTAGTGAAGTTGTAGCGGGTTTTGTGAATAATAAATAGAAACGCAACTTTTTTTAAACACTGATCTAGAAAGAGAATTAGATCATGCTAGATATACTCATTTTAAATTATGATGATGATAATATGAAGTATATTAATGTAATTAGGATTTATTTTTTAAATCGTGTAAGCTGATAAACAGGCTCCAGAAAAAATATTTTAAAAGAGCCAATAAACCAAGAATGTTAACCTAAAAATAGCTTTTTACATGGTGAAGGCTATTTAAATACATTACACACTGTCTGCTGTTTCATATTATGATGGAACAAATTTAACGTTTCACACACATTGCAGCCGCTAAAATAAACAATGAGCGGTGGTTGAAATTATTAAAAACTTTCTTTGTTTATTGACATTTAAAAAATATCGGATTCTGTAGCCTAGTCGAAACAAATCATTGACTGCTCACACTGTCAGCTCTCACTAAAGAGTATCGCATAAACATGACGTTTATCACGACCCAGGCAAAATAATGTGTCAATGGTTTACCACTTTAAAATGATACTTAATCTTGATATTTAAAAAAATTCTTTAACTCGTTACGCTGAACTAGTTCCAATGTGTTAAATGGTGCAGATTAATGGCAAATACTGCTCTGATATAATTTATTACCAATTGTATTCAATTCAAATGTTAATTGATTCATTGGTGCAGTAGTGTAAAACGACATGCTTAGCATAACATTATTCTGATATAATATCGATTTTGGTCATATGACCTACCACCTAACTAAAGTTATGTCCGACTGAGAACAACTTTCTTATTATCATTATTGATAATGGAGTTATCCAAATATTGATATCAATTGCTTTCATTTGCCTCATATACGTTTACGGTTTAGTATCGATGCCAAACTTGAGTGTTTGTTTAGATAAGTTAATGTAAGGTGAAGTTTTGTAATTATGTCACAAATCATATTATACTACTATACATATATCGTCTTGGCAAAGGTAAGACCTAAGTCCAATATCAAACAGCAACACATTTTAACTAATAGTTTTATTATTATATTAATAATAACATAATAATAATAATATTATTCAAATGTATCAAGAAAGTATGTTTACATATTAACAGACTTCTCAAAACTTTAATTATTTTTAAATTCTTTGCGCGAACAGCTCTACAGTATAACATATTTGTTATGTTTGCAGCGACAATTTCTGGAAATATTATATCGTGTTTATATGATAATATCTAAGATTTAGTTCGCTGATGTTAACTTTTAATTTACGACTTGTTGAGAGTTAATCTTTAAAAGCAAATATAAACATTAGTTAACAAACTGTCATGCTTGAATGTTTACTATACCATGAAAAATATATTCCATACAGTTAGAAAGTTCTAGTATTATTATTTAATATATGTCATAGATGAACCATTTTGAAAACAGCGACAATAACTAACTTTAAATAACTTTTTAATAACTTTATGCTAGCATTGTGACCAATATTTATATGGTTTATATTGTTGATTTCACATAAAGTTTTACAATCTAAATAATGTCATTTTCAAAAATATGTTAAAACATACATATTATGCTTTCTATGTTTTACTTTTATTATTGACTATAGCGCTGGTTTGTAATTGAAAAATAGTAGATGTACATATTTTGCGGCTGTTCTTAAACAATGTAACTCGTTTTACTCAATCAAATCACGTTTTTATGGCGCTATCACGATTTTATTTTAAAATAATTATAGTATTTGTTATAAAATTTACTACTTTATTTTTAAAGCAGATTCACTTGACGGAAAATATTTATATTAATTTAATGAATTTTTATATATTTAAAAGCTAGATCTGATACACGTGAAAAATTAAATAGCTCCAACATCTCTCTATATACTCTAGTAGTATTCTGCAAGCATATTCACATCCAAACGGTCCTGGTTTCGCTTTTCCGTCACTTGAATATCTTGGTAGAATCACTCTCCTTACATTAGAATCACTCACTTACATTCATTTCCACAGTTGTCTGGAAAGTAGTGTAAATGCGGGTTACAAGTCATAGTGTCATCACACTACACATATTATATATTTAGAAAATACTTGTTATGCTTATTTAGTTTGACAATTGGTCATTTTTATTTACATGCGTTTACCACGAGCCTGAAACCTCTACAGGAGTTCCTAGAGAAAGTGTTCATACTACGTACTTTGGTGGTGTCCCTGAAAATTCATGACAACAGACTTGAATTCATTGACTCCTTTATCCGAGGGGCGATAAAAACACTTGCTTTCAGTTTGCCCCTCAGAAACGTTTGCATTTCTAGGATTTCTTCTAAACAAAAGATTGGCCTTGTTTGTTGAAGGCACTGACAACATTTTTCTTCGGTCCATCTACTTTCCATTGATATGCAGAAGTACTGCTGATTGTAATTAGTTATAATCAAAGTTTGAGTTCTCCATTTATTTGTATTATGGTACTTCTATTTTCAGGATAATTTTATCAATATTTATACTGTATAACATTATCATTTCGTGATATATTCGATACGTTGTAAATCCACGAGACACATATTCAGCCAACCTATTTAAGTTTTCTCGTGATTATATTATATATATATTTAGATAGAGTTCTTTATATTATGTTGCATACTTGAATGTTGGATAGTTAGATTAAGTAAAATTCCAAAGACCAAACGTCGTAAATTGTGACAAATCTGTAATTGATCATATAATTTACACGTTGCCCGTTTTTATTATTGATTATAGTTGTAGGAAGGACATAATATTATATAATACATAAGGTTAATGACTCGAATATTCTGCACATTTTGCAATGGTTATGTAAGTCTCATTTGTATATACTATTAATATCATAAAGCTATATTTATTTCATTTCACAGAACTTGTTATTTTTTCGTAAACACATTTCGTGAATTGAAATATCAAAATTTTAAAATTTGATTATACAAAATAATATAACAATTATCTGAAATTACTGAACTAACAAAATTTAAATCAAGTTATTTAATAAAAATCCACCCTTGTTAATGTTAATAGTTATACAAGTTTAGAATAGTTTACTTAATTGATGTAATTACCGTGGAAAGTATAAAATGATATAGACAGTATGAAATATAATCAGTTATTTTACTCAGTCGTGATAACACCAAATACAGCCAATATGTATATATAATAATTTATGAAAATTAAAAAGGATTATCGATTCAATGCAATGATCAAATTTTTTAATAACTTCATTAAAGTTCTGTTATTTTATTGTAATCAACTAAACCACGGAATATAACGCATAGTATTATGGCAATATATTAAAATGTAGCGGATATTATTTTATTTGATGTTGTAATATTTTATGAGATGCCGACTGCGAACTTGTCCATGCAATCAAATAATCTGCGAAATTTGATGATAAATGATGTTAAAATATATTAATTAATATATATATTAATAATATAATTAATTGGTACATTAAGAACAATTCTTCACATTTTAAAAAATTAATTAAAAAATCAAGGTAACATTCTCTTATTTACAATAATAATACTTCAGAAATAAAAAAAGTTATTAACGGCGACGACACACAGAGAAGAAATATAATCGAGTTTATTTGAATAGGATATTGTGACGCATATATTGACCACTACCGCCCACACAGGTGAACTCCTTCTTCACCCCAGCGCAACCGTTCCAAGGCTTCAACAACAACTGGAGCAGCTCCTTGCTCAACGATGAACTCAGACTGGAGGCAGCTGCTGCCAACAGCGCCGGCGGGATATCGACCCGTGTGCTCATCCAATCAGATGCTTCCCAAAAAGGCAAGACCTTGACCTATAATGGGGGTGGGATGATCGATAGTTCGACCAATCTGGACCTGGCTGAGCGGCTTGACAGTCTGGCCGAGCAGATGGGGCTGGTTGGTGCCTCGACTTCGTCACAGCGTGGATCTTCGCTGAACTCGAGCAAGGGGTCATCGTTGGGGGTTCCGACGGTTTACTCTGAGAAGAAAAAGGTAGGCTTGTTTATAGAGAGAAAGTTTTTTTATTATTAGAAGGAATTCGTGGTAGTGTTTTTAATGATGTACTAACTATTATATTTGCTAATTGTGAAAAAAAAATTGGTGACAATATTATGTGCTTGGTGGTTCTTTTAAAGTTTGATAATACGAATAGTTTCAGAAAGGTTATACGTAATGCGATAAATGTCAATAGCATTGTCATTAGGTACATTTCTACTAAATCAAAGACAAATATTCTAGATTTTGAAATCAAATATGTAATAATACAATATGTTCTTGTATTATTTAGCCTTAAATAAATAAATCGATTTCTGTAAACTTGAAGTTTATACAACACTGGTAATTCAACAATGGAATGATGATGCTTGAATTGGTGGTGACCTTGTTCATGGTTCAATTTAAAATTGGTAAAGGCGCCCATTGTTACACTAAAGCTTACTTGGTGGGGAAGAAGGCATAACTAAAGACAGAGAAAGTTATAAAATGAAGTGTGATTTATTTTGTTTCTAAGTGTGATATCTTAAATCAAAATATATGGTATTATTAGATGATTTATATTAATTTGTTTGTTTGTAGACCTGAATTAAAAATTGAAATACAATTGCAAATTTTTTAATAAATATTTTGTATAGTATATAATTTTTTATTAAGTACGTCTAGACTGGCATTACTCCAAACTAGTCACCAGTAATTGTTAGTCTCAAATAAATTAGTTCATGTTGCAAATCAAGAAACTTAAATTTAATTTTATCAATAACAATTTTTTTCTTTTTTAGTTTTTAATTATTTTGAATACCACTATAATTATGTTATATGAGAGCATATTGTATTACTTGTTTTTTCACATACTGGTCAAGTCTGTAAACTTCAATTCTGAAACGGATCATGTTAGTTTTTTTAATGGTGAAATACTGAAGTAAAATCCCACCAGGAATCCACTAAAAACAGCGCAGTTTATACCCTCCCCTCACATCCCGGCAGCCCCTACTCAACCAGAACACCAACGGCCCCTCCCCCCCGGACTCCACCCCCAAGCTACGCTCTAGTCGTCGGTCCCTGCTGGGTAGTCTTCTCCGCCGTCTCTCGCCCCGCCTCAAGCGACGCTCCAAGAGCTTCTCTCCCTCCCGACTCACTGGCAGGGAGGAGGGGGTTGGGGGACCCTCTTCTGCCTCCACGACCAACTATCCCGGGGACAATACGGCAACTCTAGGCCGGCACACTGGTAGAGGGGACAGCATGAATGTGAGCCAGAGTTCTTCTACTACCTCCACCAATACGTCGAGGTCAAGGTCGTTGCTCCGGTTCTTCTCGTCCAAGCGGCACAAGAAGTCGTTGCCGAGTGGGCTTGCTGATGGGGACAATGGAGTCTTGGGTGAGAGGGTGCACATGCTATCCTTTAGTACTTTAACTAAGCGTTGTAATCAGAATGTAACTATATGAAAATATTAAATTTCTGCCTTGCAATGCCATGGTAAGGAAGCGTAATTAACTCTTTTATTTTATTTAGGTACAATTGTGTTAATACCAATTAATAATATACAATTAGGTAAATAATACCAATATTATAATTAAAAGTCCTAATAGCTGAATATGTCATATTGTTATATGAATATTCCCTGTCCGAATTATAATCGGTTAAAAGGGTGATGTTTTGTTTCATAGCAATATTTTTTCTATTTTTTTGTTTTTCATGTTGGATATAAACGTTGTATATCCAAAAATAATAATTTTAACTCGTAATCTACTTTTTCATTTGGGCAATAAAATATATTTTCTTCGTATAATCAACAGTTTCTATAAAAATTTAATCAAAATCCATAAATGTGGAAAAATATTATAATTGTAATAAGTTTTCCTATATTTCCAAATTTGACATCGTATTGTGCTTAATCAAATATTACCTGAACAAATATAGCATGCATTATCCAATAAATCATTGTTTACATTTTTCATCAAAACATTAAAATTAATTTTTTTATTATGATTTTACGTAGTATAACAAATACTTAAATCTGTAATTTCGTCTGTGAGAAGAACATAGGAATCCTTCTTCCTGTTCAGTTATGCACCGATATTCCACTAACTGCCCTCTGTGTTTCATATCGCCAGGTAAGCCGAGCCCAGCAGTGCAGAGTTCCAACAAATACAATGGATCGGACAGTCAGCTCTCTAATGCGAGCAATGTGTCCATCGATCCAACTGAAGTGGACCAATCGAGAAAGAGTTCCTCCACCAGTGGCAATCCGGTATGTGTAGTACAAAGTGACTGAAATCATTTCTTCTTTGTATGTTCGTTTTATAGTGTGACTGTGTGTTCCTTGTTTAATTAAGTTTCAGTTTGTATTCAAGTAAACATAACTAAAAATAATGTTAATGCGATGAGTTACGGCTAGAGTTTACTTTAAGGTTTTGTTATGTTTACTTTAATGGTGAATTTATGTCGCCTCCTTTTTAAAGATTTCGATAACTAGCTTAAATGTTGTACAAACTAAAACATACATCAGTAAAAGTAAGGCTTTGTTTTAGCTTGGATAATAATTGTTAAACATTAAACTTGAAAAAAGTATATATTAACTTGTAGGTGTAATAAGAATAATCAACTATTACTATTTAGATGTCGTTGATCCTGATCGTTCTTAAAGTTTAAATAATACACCATAACAATCATTTTTATAATTATTATTATAAGTTGTTAACTTTAAAAAAATAGTGTGCCTTCGTATTTTCCACATTACAATACATTTTTTGTTGTATTTGTGGCATGTGCTTTTTGACTTATTAAACATTGTGATATTGTTATTATATCGCATAAAGCATAAAATATGTATAATTTTATTAACTATAATACATAAATAAAATGTTCAATTTACAAAAAAATATGCTGAATAGTTATAGTGTCGATAGTAGTTTATTTTCTATAACAGGCTATAATTTCATTTATAAATTTTTGTACTAAATTTTGTTTAATATTATTATCAATACAGAATCAATAATTATGGAATCAGAATAAAACCAGAATTGTTTGAAATGTTAAAGCTAAACTAACCTCGATGTTGTCAATTCTATCAATTTCAACCTCTGTGGACACTGTCATTTCCTCCCCCTGACTGTAGACCTGGAACACGACGGTCACTCCCGACAACCGCCGCCTGCTCAAAGCCCTGGAACAAGACCGTGTAGCCAACCCCTATGCTCAGTTCAAGGCCTCTCGTCATGCCCCTGTTCCCCCATTGAGTGGTGGTGTCACTCCCATGAGACCCAAGCAGCTCTCCACTCCTGTTGCTGCTGCTGCTACTTCGGCTACACTCAACAACAAGGAACAAAAGACACCGCCGAAGAGTCAGGTGAGTTGTCCTTCCAAAAGTGACCCTATTGATCCACAAGGGATCCTGTTCATCCACAAGGGATCCTGTTAATCCACAAGGGAGCCTGTTGATCCACAATAAATCCTGGTAATCCACAAGGAATCCTGTTCATTAACAAGGGATCCTATTGATCCACAAGGTATCCTATTTATCAACAAAAGATTCTGTTGATCCACAAGTGATCCTATTGATCCAAAATGGATCC
>JAUZND010092055.1:0-13278 GCA_034780555.1 Coelogynopora nodosa | reverse complement strand
ACAATAACAGTTTTATACAATAACAGTTTTATACAATAACAGTTTTATACAATAACAGTTTTATACAATAACAGTTTCATAAAATAACAGTTTTATACAATAACAGTTAATAATAATACATTTACTGAATTCATCCGACAGTTACTTTATATTTTTTTATAACATGAATTTAATTTTATAATATATCTATTATATGCTAATATATAAATATATATATATATATACATCTAAATATATACATTCCTTTTAGTTCATCAAAAAGATTATGAATAACTCGTGTTTCACTTGTTAATTTACTAAGACTATACATTTCTTTAAATAATCTAAAGTCGTATATAATTGATAAATTCATATTGAGCAATTTTTTCATGCATATTAGTGCCAAGACCAACATTAACCTTATAACAGTAAAATAACTGTTGTCATGACAACTAATTGTTTTACAAATAATATGTTTCGTCTCTACATATTCTGCAAAAACTGTTAACTTATATTTTATTATTGAAATAAATTAACGTATTACCTATATGTTAATTTTGTTACTATTAGATAAGTTTTTATATATGTTTTCTTTGTAAAACAATTATCACTAACATAAAGTATTGTATGCTATAAATATTTGATTTTTAATTTGAATAACATACATTATTATAAAATACAATAATTGAGTAAATTAACCAAACATAACTGTTGTATAACTATTTAAACATATTATATATATAATACAATTAAGAAAATATAAGTATAATTTCGATGCTCTGAAGATGGTAACTACATTTGTCTTAGTTAGATGGTTAGTCGTAATATTAGGCTACTGAAAGTAAATATTACATTACAGCATAGGTAAAAGCAAAATAATATACAAGATAAGGTCAATGAGCTGATCAAGCATACAATAAGGAAATACCTATTATTAATAACAAACTTGGGTGTATGTAGAAGAAAATGGACCATCAAAGAGACATACAATAAAATGACTGTGCAGTGAGATGAGAGATTTAGAAAACGAGCAATTACTAATTGATAATTAATAATTGATAATTGATAAGGCTTCAACAATTCACGGTAAACACAGAGCTTTGAGGGGCGAATTAGTCGCTAATTGTGTAATGATTTCCTCACCAATCGTTAGGTTGCGGGTTCAATTCCGTCGACTCTGCATTGAAATCATATAATATATATAATAGAGATCAGTAGTAATTGATACTATATATATATATAAATAATGTACTAAGAATATTCTTTCAAGGGTTACAATTGTGATTATTCACATGTTTATCGTAATAACAAGGTTTATGTTTTCTGATTTTATTTAACAATCATTATCTATTTCAAAAGTTACTTAATAAATTATACTTTGCGCTGAAATACAGTTTTCATCAACTATGACCAAACAACTACGAATGTCAAGAAATATATCTATTGTATGTAATAAATAATAAATAATTAAGAGACAGCATTAGTGTGCTTCCTTTCTTAAACCAACAAAAAGAATATAATGTTTCATTTAGCCGTTGCACAAATATAAAAAATGATTACTTTTTAAAAGAAAAGATACTGCACCAGTGTAGCAATATATTAAGAATAATATTACTTATGTTACATAATTATATTTGATGGAAGATATTCATTTCTATATAATGTTTCATTATTCAAAACATACCCATATCTGTGAACATTAGTTTTTAAATAAAATAAAAAAGTTTGTATAATTTACATTTCTGCACTAATGCATAATATCTCGAGAAGGAAATGCCGTAATGGATTATACTACTGAGTGACACTACTTAGTGATAAAAACACTTTTATGTTCACGAATTATTAATTGGTTTTTGTTCATAGTCGGTACTTTAGATCACACCTGTATTGTAAGATACACTTCCTATAAAAAATGAATTGTTACTTTCGCTAAAAAATAACGTGTGAAGTAATATTAACGAAAAATTATTTTTTTCCTGGGAAAATTTTATCCAAATATATAGTCGAAGCAAAATTGTAACTTAGATTTCACAAAAATATTGCAACAATAAATATTGCGCTAATTACACTATTTTAAAATCTTCATATTTATCCTTAATTAAAAGGTTGTGGATTAAATTAAATGATACATTTATTTTTAATACAATTGAACCGTATAATGTTAAGGAGATACAATTCAAATTAGTATTTGCATTCACTTTTCTTAGATTAGTGTTCTGAAATCCCCCTTTTGTGTTACTATCGCATTTATACTTTGCAACGCATTAAATCACACACAAAACAGAACCAAACAAGAACTCATGATAAATGTGGTCAAGTCAAATTGTAAAGACGTCTTCAGTAAATAATCAATATATTCGATTTTGTTGTTTAATTAAAGCTCAAACAAATTTATTCAAATAACATTTATTTTATTACACATCGTCAAATCAGATTAGGGATTACATTAATACATATTTCAATCAATATGGTTAACTTTAATGAATGTTTGGAAACTTTGGAGTATATTTATAATGATTAGAAAATACCGCTTACACCAAAATGAATTGTTAAACTTGTTTTACATTGTGTTGAAGTCGTTTAACATCATTTTTAATGCGGCTTTTCAACATCAATACATTTGTTGTTATTAAAATTATACAATTAAAAAATATGTATTTCTTCTTTATATACTCCATAGAGAACAAGGATATAATCAATGTATATATCTTATTTTTAAAAGTAAGAATGTACCATCGAGTTAGTTATTAGTTAACATGTTCAACCACAAACCCCTTTGAACATTTACATTTATTTATAAGTTCATTAGCTATATCTGCTGACCTACTTGTCTAAACAATTGTTGTAACATGATAAAACTGTTTTCCACTTTCGAAATTAAATATGAAGAAAAACAATTAACTAACATTAAATACAATTTTATAGCGTTTAGATAATGTGAATATAATTAAAAATTGGTTTGCTTGTTAAAAACACATATTTTTGTAAAATGAATAAATGAATAAATTCTAAGATAAATGATTACATTAAATGTGAAATGTTATAATTAATACTATGTTTAAACGAATACTTGTGTTGATTTAATTATGCTTAGTAATATAGTGTCATCTTATGTGATGTTTGTAGGGCCTAAGTAGTTTTCTCTACATCTGTAGGAATTGTTACTTTTATTTAAAACAATATGCATCTTACTCCAAATATAATAAACTGTAAATGAACATTTAACTGTAAATATAAATGTAATGTAAATAAAAACATTTAATATCATTAAATTAAAAATACTAATAAATGTGATTTCAAATAAACTAATTTATATATAGGTATTTTGATCAAGAAATGTGTTAAATAATCCTAAAGCGAATATAGGGTCTATAAAATAGTTTTAAAATAATTTTACTGACTTTTATTTTGTTAATCAATTTTGTTGTTTTATATTGCCCACCTTCATTTTTCATATTTCATTACAAAAGTATATTTTTAACCTCAGGCTTTAGGCGGAGCATTGTATAATGGATTTTGTTTATCATCTTGTCTATCTAACATGTACAAACGATAACTAATGTTTTATAATTACATAAAACATTTTATGTTTAATTTTTATTTTAGTACTTTTTTGCATAGGCCTCCTGTTCGATAAGACATTATTTCACACTTTGACAAAAAGACAAACACAAAACGTTTGTGTGTAAATAGATTGACAGGAAATTGACAGGAAAAGATTGACAGGAAATAGTCAGTGCAACCGAAGTAGGAATTAATATTAAATGACTTCGAAGTGATGCGTTTGATTTTAGTTACCATGAATTCTATTTTCCAGTTGTATTAGATAATGTGTTTGAAAATGTCATTGTCGTCATAGAAGAATTTACTTTCTAGAAACATAATTGATGACAATTCTGTTTATGTAAACGTTATTTAAAAGCTTTTTGTTGAGACATTCCGTTGGCTTTTAAATAGAATGTTTTAAATTTTCAGTGTCGTTGCTGTTTGCGTTCAGACGTGTTCTGTTTATTTTGTTTTGGATAAGATTATTTCGAGACTGGTTTAATGTTTTAGGTTAAAAAGGGGTGCCTTTTTCTTCCGATCGCTGACCAACGCTTGGGGATAATTGTGTTTTATTATCTGTAAAATAAATAAAAGATATATGTAGGCTTACTTTGAAAAGTAATATTATCTTTGACATCGGTCATGAAAAAATATTAGGTAAATTTACATAGAGACAAATAATCAATTTTTAAAAAAATATATTTTAAAGAATTGCGACAAATTTTGTCACGTATTTCCTTAATATTTAATTAATGATTTGTAATGTTTTGTAAATATTGTGTTCGTAAATAAATTATTTCGTAATCAGAAAACGGTATTAATTCGTAAGAAATATATGGCTATTTAAAGCCTATTACTAAATAGTTTTTCATTCATTTATCAAAAATTAAAACGATTTACAATTACAAAACGCAATGCAACCAAGCATGAATTTAATGAGTTTAATGACCATTTTTATCTTAAAAATGTATATTTAATTAAAATAAGATCTTTCTGTAATTTTGGAACATTCATATTGACTCCAACAGACATGATTTATATACACGAGCTGGACACAAGCTTGACACAAATGGACACTAGTGGAATCAATCGCACTGTTCAATAATTAAAGTTCATTATTAATCAATAGTACCGTTCAATAATTAAAGTTCAATACTATAAACCAATCGTTATCCTTTATTAAAAATTTGAAATAATTTTAAAATTATATGTATACAAAACTTATTTTAATTGAATTTAATTGTAATCACAGTTATCTAAATATTAGACGTCAATTTGATATTATATCCCATGTGCTTATATTGGTCGAATGCATCAAATTTAAAATCGACTTTAATGAATATTTTGCGACTATCTCTATCCAATAATTAAAGGAATAATGCATAAATACTTAAACTATACATACATAAAAAATGAAATATTTTCACTATGTACTATTCTTCGTTAAAATTGAAATAGTAAAAACTTACTTGTAATAATTTATTAATGAAATTTAAATATTTGAGTTGAAATATTTCGAAATTGCTATATGCTTTGTTAATGTACACTTACATATACAAAACTATATAAAAACATATATTGTAGGTACATAATAACTTATTGTATCGTCTTTACGGATAAAAGTACACCATTAATAAACATTTCATCTTTTAGGAATTGTAATGTTAGCAATAACGGGAATAAACTATGCTTTCAATATAAACATCAAAACAAAAATGCCTCTTTTTGAGAATATGGATTGTTTGACAGTTATTCGTCTAGAGCTTATACAATTGCTTTACATGTTATATTGTTGTATTAAATATATATATATACACACTGCGAAAGAATACGGATTGAATAATTTATCAATATTTGATACTTGAACGTATCTCGTAAGAAGTGTTATAAATAAATAGATACAACATTAGAACACAATTGAATTATTCTTGTTTTTATAATGATGGAAAAACGATCAACATGTATTTGTTACAATTATTACGTTATATACTTTTTAAGCGAACTTCTATATTTTAGTCCAGTATGTTGAGCAATGTGAAATTTTTTGAAAAAGTATATATTTAATATGAAATCGAATTAGTAACTATACAAACAATTAAAATTAAGTTTTTTTTTATCTGAACATGCAAAAATATGTGTTGTATTATAAATGATTATACATGATTATTGTTCAATAATAATCACATGTTTTGATACTATTTTGACATAGTGTATTATACTGTAAAAAAAGGAAGGGTTTTTTCATTATATTTTTAAATTATTAACTCTGTGCAATAAAAGTTGTAAATAAGTAATTTTATATATTATCTAACAATTAAATGTAGCCTAATGTTGTATTTATTAAAAACGCATGTATTCGCAAAGAGGAGATTGGAGCAGATGTCACACAGCATGACAGCCAATAGAAATACTTTCCCACATATTTTTTTATAAAACTGAAAGTTGCTTACATTGTTATAAGAACTCCCATGCACGTAACATTTTTAAACAAAAATAGATTTACACTTTGACAAAGGAGAGTCCTTCCTACATTCCTTTCAGAGATATCAAAGGTAACCAGTTATTTTCATAAATATTTCAATTATTGATCTATTTAATTTCTAATTCCCTTTCTGGGTCGCGAGATTGTTTAATATTTGTCTGTCAAACAATAAATTCAATTTATGCTTAAGTTGCAATGTTTTAAGACTGCTAAGTAGTTACATATTTCCAGCATTACGGTATTGGGGTAAATTATATAATAATATGTGTTTAGTTTGTTGAATATATGTAATTGAAGGGATTTAATTAATTGATTTATATATTTTTAAATAATGAATATATGTTTAGTCTGTTGATAACATCTAGCAGTGAAGCATATTGCGATTTAATTAATTGATTTATATCTTTTAGTCTTTTCAACTGCAAATAGTTAACTTCGTTATCTGCAACTATACTGTAAAGGCCCCTGATCTACGAACACCATGTCCACTGTAGTTTCCCTCTAACCCCAAAAATCTTGCAATAGTTTCGGGAAACTTGGATATTGTATTGATTTCTAGCAACACTGATTTGTTGGTTTTCCGTTTTTATTTATTTTTCGATGTGAACGACCATTCTTTTCGTGAAACAAATCCAGGTAACAGGGAATTATTGTGTATGGTTAAATATCGGCTCTTGTTGACGGAGGAATGTAAAATTCATGTCCTTACGTAAGTCTTAGACTTGAGGATGATAACCACTATCTCTGCGAATATCTTCAAAGTTCAAATATTTAATTTTAGAGACTCTGGGCGGCCCATATATGCCTATAATAACTGCTACTTTGATCGGTAAATTTTCGTTTGATTTTTCTGAATCAACCAAAAATTTGTTAACGTCTCGTATATTTAGTGTAGCCGACTTCACCGGATAGTAGTTAGTCGACAATTTCTTCATGTATGCGTTAAACAGAGGGTGAGAGATGCGATTAATCCCCTTTTCAATGTTGAGATATTTATTAACACACGATGATGCTTGCCATAATGTAGATACTTTCATCGTTTCGGAGTTATCTCTAATGAACTGCATGAAAGTTCCAATCTCATTGTCATCACATCCGCACAGGGTTTTGAACTCATTATATCGGCTGTACCATCGTTCATATAATATACAGGCCTACTTTTTACAGTCCATCAATTCGTCTTTGACAGTCGACGAAATATCAGTTGACATTACTGCTATTTAGTGATGCAAACTAACTTGGATTATGACTAAAACGCATATATCAATATTTAAAAGATTAAATCAGTTGCTTAAATTCCAATTCATGAAGCAATAATCGTTAAATAATTTACAATACATCACTTGCTTTCATTATATCACTACTGAAATAGGCTAAGATTGTGCCGATACAAGTTCGATTCAAATAGATAAAACTGCGTAAAATATTTATGCGAACTCAAATGGCGTAAATACGACACTCGAACGCAATTTTGAACTCGGGCTACGCCCTTACGCCCTCGTGATAAAAAACTTGTTCTCGTGTCGTAATGTTTACGGCATTTTCGTTGCATAATGTACTATTACTATTGCTGTTCTGACATGTTCTGACATGTTCTGAAATGTTCAGTACCAACCTAATTATTAATGCTCCTTCGATTTCACAGATTTTCATAAAATGTAGTGCAGATGGAGACTAGAAAAGAGCACATTTATTATAATTAATATATTTTAAAATATTATTTTTGTTAAACAACACGAATATAAAAGATGAAAATAAACAAATACTAATATTTATTATGATGCCAGCTTGCTATATTCTATACAATTATTTTATTATTACAATTTAGACAATATCAAAAAAGAAACACAAATAAATATTGTTCTTTAATAATTTTAAAATGATATAACATTATATGATATTAAACATAATAATATATAGTTTAGTAGAAACAAAAATACACAAAACTAGCTGCTAGGGACATGTTATGCAATTGGGAAGTAATTTACTATAAAACCTACTTCCGCAGAGGAAACAAAATCAGCTAAGTGTTTGAACATTCCGAAGTTATTGTTGTAATCATAGATTCTGTAGAGAACATATTTTTAGATGTGTTATCTTATCCGTACCATCAGTTACATATTTGATATAAATTGGTAATAAAATAAATAAAAGAGAATCCTCATAACCAAATGAATGACAAATGACGAATGGCAAATTACTGATAAAGATGACCGATTCTATGTTATCAAAAATATTGCAATTAATATTTTATTAAACAAATCTATTTATTTATAACTGTTGTTATTTAACTGTTGTTTCCCATGTTCCTCCAATTCTTAGCAAATCTCTGTTACAAAGTAAAGCAATGTTTAATTTACATAAGAAATCTTCTAAAATTTCTTTCACACATTTGAATACTACCGCACCAATTGTTTCTATCATGGCAAGTATTCCAAAATTTTCACAAACGAATTTTGCTTTAAATTCTGTTGTCGAAACAAGAGTGTTATACTTTTCTGAACAATGCATGATAGCATAAACTATCTTCTCACAGTATGTAGCGTCTTGTTCATTATCACCGTATGCGGCAACAAATGATATCCCAATAGCAAAACATAGAAGAATCCTTAGCATCATCACTGCAAATGAGAAAGGTATTATCTGAATAACAATGGGTGAAAATAGTATGAATTAAGAAAATCAATACAGTTATTAACGTATTTTGTATTTTTCATACGATAGTACTAGTATTTTATTGTGGCATCTTTTATGTGAGATTATGTTACATCATTTAATACAATAAATGTGAAAGAGGACATTTTATAAATATATCATGAAAGGACATAATTATTGCAAAATTTAGTTCGATTATAATATGAGTACCTACAATTTTTTTGAATGTATATATATACATATTTTTTAAAAACATATATTTAATTTTTAATAAATAAATACATTTTAAAAATCACTTTATTTAATTAAATTAAGCATAGTAAAACAATCAATATCAAATTGATTATTAATTCACAAAATAATTAACAAATATCACATTTTAATAAATGTATGCATTGAATAAGATTATAAATACGAAAACTCAAAGTCACCTTTAATGAAAAATGTATCCAATTTAAAATAATGTAATAAAGTAGTGAATATGCAATCATTGGAACAGAATTAGAATCCTACTAGGAAAAACAGTATTCGGTAATTGTCTATTAAATGACGTATTTGATAACCAAAATTAAGATGACTATTAACTAAAATAAAATACAAAAAAATCAATAACATGTTTAATACAGTTAGTATTACAACACAATAAGGGATCCTCAAGGGCAGATGAACTATATTCTCCCACGAGTCACGTGATGTGGCTTTGTTATACCAATATATCGATTTATATGTTATAACTGTTGTCATTATTTTGTAATTATAGATTACTTTGGAAATAACCATTGTCACTATATGTGTTGTCATAGTGGCTTCTATAATGTTACATTTGTTAAATTTAGTTTTGAAAAACGATGTATTGTTTAATACTAACTGAATATAATTGAGAAGATTTATAATCTTTATATAAGCGATACATTTTAATGAAAAAATATTAAGTGAAGCATTTTTAAAGTGACAATCCATAAAGTTTCAATGTTTCCACTTAAAATATCAACCATCAACTGACAATAATGAAATAATGTAATATACAAATACATTTAATATTATACACACCTAGAAACCACACTTATATACAATATATATATATATTTATAACAACTTACTATTCCTGGAAAACGTTGAACTCTTAACTACAGTAAGATCCATAAAGAAAATAACTGCTAGACAACACCCATCTGACTACAGACAGCACACACTACGACATAATATCGATTTATGTCGTAAATTCAATCGTAACGTAAATCTTAATTTAGAAAGCTGATACCGCAGTAAGGTGCTTGTGTAAATATAAGTAATATAATAAAGTATAATAATGTAATGTGTACATTGTATGACAAACGCTGCGCTTCGCAGTCGTTATAGGAAAAAACATGTTTTATATTAAAAAGGACACCGAAGCGAAGCGGATGATTCCTGTTTGTGTTGTCCTATAAATTAATGGGTACTTAAATGTGTTGTCCTATAATGGGTACTTCTACAACATAGTACAGCGATTTTATTATAACAATATTACTATAAAACAGCGGACCAATTATTCATTTTTATGTCAACGCATTATATATCAGCTGTTTGTATAAATATTTAATATTTTTTTGTGAAAAAAACTATTTTGAAGATGTGTTATATATTTCCAGTCATATAAAGTTTTTTTTATAAATTTCTAATTTATGTTAATTAAATACAAATTTGTGAAACTTAAAAGGTGAACTATTTTTGTAATTGTAGCTCAATATCTATCTGATCAGTAACTTAATTATTTATGTTTTTGCAATATTAGTAAAAAAAGTTTTTAATAAAAAATAAGTAAGTATAATAGTACCACCGTATTATTGTAATTTTGGTTTTATTATTATTTAAATATAGACGTCATATAAACAATTCAACAATGAATCAACATTTATAAACACTTGAATATATATATATATCTATTTGGCATTTGACTTTTAAATAAACAATCTATTTTTGATAGAATTACATGTTTTACTCTATATTTTGCACAAAAGGGTATTGAAAGTTCACATACGTCACCATCTATCATCTGTCCCGTAAGTAACCGGGCTATTCGTTGTGGTACAACACGACTCCCCTCGCAACATTTCCTTCTCAAGTCGTCTCGGTTCTCAGCTTGCTTCACGAGTTTCTTCATTCAATATCCCTTTCACGCCTAGATAGATGTTATAGCTATTGAATTGGTTCTGGACCTCCCTCCCACTTCTCTGTTGTTCATTTACCGTTCCTCGCAAACAGGTCTTTGCGACACTATTGTAGGCAAGCGTGCCCTTGTAACTACTGAAGCTTGCGGTTTTTCACCCTAGTATAATACGTACCATGCAATATAATACTAAAGAGATAACCTATTGGTTTATATTCACACATACATTACATTATCATTTATAATTAATTAATGATAATTATATTATACATATAACGAGGTAATAATAATATCACAACTAATACTTATTAGAAATAGATTCCGTATAAAGATCTCTCATCTATTATTTTGGCATTAAGGCAAAACTTTGCGAGTGGCATTTTTAAAAACATTTTTTACGATAAATTGTTACCTATCAAAAAGATTTACTTTATGCATATTTTATATAAGATATCGATTTTTTTGGTGTAGTTTTTGTTTAGACTGTTATTCTGCTTCTCGGATCATTATTCTTTATCACAGTTTTTCCCTGGATTATTTTTAATTATTATTTCATTTGAATGATTATTCTACATTGTTTACATCATTAATAAAGGAAGATCTTCAGTTAATTTACTATTTAAAAAAATATATTTAATTTCCTTACAACAAACATAATTGTATAACACATGAAATTCATAGTCAAATAGATTTAATATTCATTTTCACACTATTAAATAAGCGAGTAACAACATTCTTAATCAACCATGTTGAAATATATTCAAGTGAGTTATGATTATCAAATCAGTTAACCAAATATGTAACTGTTGATAAGTTTAAAATAATTTCGATAACTTATGTCTAAAATTAGATTTATGACGGCCATTGTTCAAGTATTGTTATATTGTATTTTTACTTTTTATAACGAAATATGTATGTAATTACTTCATTTAACCAATTCATATGTTCATATGTTTATTATTATATAATCTCTACATGTCATTCAATATAATAAGGAATTAAGAATATATAAAAAGCAACGTTATGTTTACAACAAAATGTTACTTTTTACGTATTTGACATTTTCGATGTTTTTATAATTGAAGTTGGATAACATGTTACATTTTGATTATAAACAATTGTTAATTTTAAATATAAGTCAAAATTTAAGTCGAAAAAATTTCTATTAATATATTTATATAGCAGTTTAGATCGCTGTTACTTATATTCAAATACAGTAATATATTAGAAGTTAAGGTACATTAGAGAAATATATTTCACAAAGCAGTCATACATAACATCATTGAGTATGTTCTTAACATGCACCATACGTTATATAAGATGTGCCTTTCCATCTTAGCATCACCAAGTACTTTCAGCTGTTTGACAAATTCACTTATCAGCATCTAACATAATATGCAGAAACATATATTCTGTATCAAACTATTGTGAATAACGAAATAGATGTTTAACACGATATTAAAAATATATAACATTTTCTCTCATCGGATGTTTGGTAAGCTATTTATTTAGCGACATTTATTTGTGCTAATTATAACGCAATATATATGGAAACCGTATGTTTTAACATAACATGAACTAATAATTATTATCGGTGTGCGCTAACTAAATTGTAAACGTTAATTGTGGATGCCTACTTCTTGGCCATGTAGGTCATTTTAAAATGCCTAAACAAGGGCAATATTGTTTTATTTTAAGTAGTGAACTACATCATAATATGATTTTATATATTCTACAAAATATGTGGAATTCGTATATTTTAAGTAATAACTGCTCAAAAACCTTTGTGTCGATTTAAACTCCACCCTTTCTTGGTTCTACTATTACGTCTTTTCTATTCAAATATTGATAAAACACTATTTTTATTTCCATAGCAGAATCACATTTTCATAATTAAATGGATTATTTAAGTTTCTTCATATAAGTTAAGTTTTTGAATTTTGATTTTATTTCATTTTATTTGAATTTAATCGGTTTAACAGCTTTGCAGTTCGATGTTCAAATACTAATAATAATAATACTTTTTCTAAATCTATAATTTGTGTTTCCATGACAAATTTGACACTGTACATAAATAATTTGGAGCAAATATAATTTCGTTTACTAACATTTAACTAATGCTCGCTTTCTGCTATTCATTCCAAAATAACATTAATCATCAAATGAAGATTGAAAAACAAACGGAAAAAATAATCGATGATCATGGCAAAGTCGGCCTCGCCAAATTCACCAACAATGTATGCCAATGAAGAACAATGATCCTTCTTACACGCAATCCTGCAACCTCATGCCTCCACTCTGTCAAAAAGGACAGCCAACCTGGCAACCGATGTATCGAGTACCTTTCAGTAGTACCACCAGATTGAAATAGGCCATTGTTTATTTCTTTCTAATGATAGCCTTATTTCTAAATCTAATTTTGATTCTTTTCTAAACTCGTGTGAGGTCTATATGCTTTTTTACCATC
>JAUZND010092054.1:0-14816 GCA_034780555.1 Coelogynopora nodosa | reverse complement strand
CATTAGTTCTGATATATTATTCGTTGTTATTATTTTTTGTTTTTTTTTGTGTGGGACTCACGTTGCTATATCTAAATTAATGGTATCTATGTAAAATTGTGAACTTTATTGCGATATTCTTGCTCATATTAATATAAATAAAATTTTTTATAAATCTATTGTTTTACAAAAAAAAAAAATTAAAGTCACCAGAAAATATATTTAGATTTTAAAGAACAAAAAGTGTACAAATCCACACCCTTATAAATACATTATGTGTTAAAAATATTTAATTTATGATAAAAAATTACCAATATACTGAAACTTATTTTTGCAAAAATTAGCCTCCAAAAAAGTCAAAAAAACTTCCAACTCACTACCAACATTAGAAAAAGACTCTACATTACTAACTGAATCGGAATCTTTCGAACAATCTCCATTGTCCAAACATTTTAAACCAACATGCTCTTTATGTCTAATAAATATAGTTGAAAGAAGAGACCAGCCAATTATAGCACTTATACATCTCAATTTTACATCACTACTAGTTCCCTTTAAAAGTTTAATACCATACGTAAAAGATTGTTTTATCCACCTCCACGACACGGACAATTCTTTATAATAAATGGTATGACAAATCATTGCTACTGCCATACCTAAACCTCGCAAACTATACTTATTTCTATCAGTAAAATACTTGTCCAATTTCCCCATCAAATGTCTTAAAATTTCGTCTGCGGCATCCGCACTATATTCAGACAAAGCTACAAAACATAGAGAAACTGCAGTAGACACGGATTCACTTTCAGAGACTAAAAAATGACATAAAATATTTAAATTTTCCAACTGAATAAAATGCGCATTTTGAGAACCGAGACATTTAAAACACTCTGCGAGTAAATAAAACAAAAAAGTCTGTTCTATTCCATTGGATGGAAATTTATCACTATCCATTTTATTTTTTATAAATATTAAAAGCTCCACAGTTAAACTGACAACGTTTGCTTTTGATTTACTCTGAGTAATTGCATGCCAAATATAGATGGAATAGCTCATTTGTTTAATATCGACATTTCCATTCTTTTTTCGATTATTATAATTGTTACCAGAATCTGATATTGTGATAAACGTCTTTACGACACTGTTCAAATTATCACATAAAACATCTACATGGACGGTAGCAAAAAACAAAATGAACGCGTCGGTAAACATTTGATTGGAGATTGTCTTTACTGTTAATTTATTTCTTATAATATTCTGACGGAAATAATTTGTGGAATATACTCGCTGATAAAAGCCGACAAAGCAATTTTCCATAATCTTTAAAACACTGAGAAATTTCTCCCTTTCGTATTTTAACCCTCTAGACTTTGTTTCTTTGTTAATTTGGGTAACAAGTTGATAGATTAAGAGAGAAAAGGAAGGACTTGGTGCATAATAACAACTTTCCACACACATGGACAAAATGTTGTTTAAATCACTCTTGATAGATTCAAAATTGTACAAAACAACCATTCTCATCAATTGTGCTGCCCCGTTTCTTACAATTTTATTAGGACTCGAGAGACACGTTTTAGAAAGTTTATAAACTTCTTTGAACAAAATGTTCATTTTTTCCAACTGGGGATAAATGTTGGACAAACAGGATAAAATCTCCTGTTTTACAAACTCGTCATGCTTTTTAAACGAGTTGAGCAAACATGACACAATTTCTTTATAAACTTGTTCATTCAAAGATTTTGAATGGTATTTACAGGTACGAGTTATGACAAAGCACAAATTTTGCAAAATTACAATTTTACTTTTTTTTTGCATACTTTTGTCAGAAATACACGTGGAAAATAGATCTAGACAATGAGATATTGTCAAACCAACTGCATTCATTTTAACCGTGTACAATTGACAGATACAATCGGTAAGTATCGTTCGACTGACGTTTGTTGCGTCTTTGATTTTTTCAACCAGTTGGGTAAAAATTTGGTCGACTTTATGACTGTATTCAGATACGTCAGAATGGAGTAACACTTTTTTCAGAAATTTCAACCATTCGTATGTGAAAAGGTCATGGCGTCGAGGGTCTATGAGAGAGTATACTTTTGGATTCAGGACTAGTGTTTGAGAAAGTTCCATTTTTACCACAATTGTCCACAAATTCAAATTTAATAAACTATTCAAAAAATGCTAAAATAAAGAACTTCCATAAAAGAAATAACTTTATAATCCAATACGATTAGCAAAGTACACTCACCTATAGACGTGACGTGTTGGTAACATTTTTAAAAAAGCATTCGAATGTGACGTCACCACATTCAACTTTATTAACAAATATACTACATGGCAATTATTGTTATATTTATAATATAAATATATATAATATATATTAGATAATATTTTTTAATACCCTTTTCCAACGTCGTTGGCATGGTAATTAAATTATTGAGAAAAGTTTCAATATTTATCAAAATCCTTTGAAACGTGGTCGAACTGAATTATAAATAACGTTATATTTATTGTATTCAAATAGCCATGGTAAATATCATTTGTTGTTGAATAATTTACAAATTTGTTCGTTAGAATTTGTTAAAATATATATTAAAAGTTTAAATTTCATACTATGGAGCAGGAATTTAGAAATGTTAAAAATTCAGACACGCTTTCAAGTCAAACTGAACATAAAGGTAACATAATTTTAATTTTTTATAATTTTAAAATTTAATTAGCATCACACTTGAGACAATCTAACGGTGAACAAGACATTTCGTCGTCTACTTTAAGGACAAAAGCGCCCATTGAAAGAATTTGCCCCAACGACATCTTGAAGGAAATTGAAGTACGCGAATCTCTCGACTCTTCAGCAGATGAAGTAAATTTAAAATTAATTTTTACAAGAAAAAAAATATATATATAATATTGTTTTAGTTTGTTACCTTCATGATTGACATGTTTTTGGAAAACTGCGTAAACGGAGGCGTTGACATTTCTTTATTTAGAGAATCTCCAACTTTTGAAGGGAAGGATTTGCAACTTTTCATCAGTAATAAAATTTATTTAAATTATATATTTTATTTTGTTTAATTATATTTTTAGAAAAAGATTGGGGATTGTGGCTTTCTGGTTGTACACAGCAATTTATGAAAAACCAAAAATTCAAAAACAACTCAGAAGCGCATTTGAACGTAATTGAATTTAAAAAATTTATCATTTTATTACACCGTATATCATTTTATTATGCTAATAGGTAATTAGTCATTTTTTAATTAATTACAAATTATTATTTTTTTAAATACTCATTATGTCACAATAGAACATTTATATTCATTGATGAGGTTAAAAATTAATTGTTAATTAAGAAAACAAAAATTAATATTTAATAGTATTTCCATTATTTTCGAGTATTAACCTCGTGTCAGTTTATTGCGTCAATGTTTTTACCTGTCCCCGTAGCATATTATAGCATGCCTCTTTTATGACATTCCAGAGCTCATCAATTTAAAAATATTGCTTGTAATAGTATATAATGCTAAATTAACATATTTTGATAATATTACCGTTTTATAATTGACCATAAATTCTCAATAGGGTTAATATCTGGACTATTGAGGGGCCAGACCATAAGACTTTCATCAGAAAACCCATTTAACTCCAAATATTCTTTTGAAAAATTTCTAGCCCATTTTACTCTCTTTTCTTTGTGCTTTACTGTTAATATAGGTTTGGCCACTACCTTTTTAACACCTGCAATCGTATTTAACACTCGACATCTTTGGGATCTTGATATATTAGATATCGCGGCCGAATTAAATAGTTCTCTACTGGACGAGAGAGGTTGCCGCACACACTCCCTTTCTAATTTTGTTATTTCTCTTGACGTAATTTTGTAGTGACCGGTACTTTTCCTCTCTCTTTTTTGTGAGATATTTTGAACGGTTCCATGATTTTACAATTTCTAATGTCGTCTGACCTACAGACAACTTACTTAAGTAAGTACTATCAAATTTTTTCGCGTTCTTTACTTTTTACCATATTTAAACAAATTGCGTAATAAAATGATACAACAAATGTGATATATTATAAAAAACTTAACTTTTTTAGTTGAATGGTACACATTTACTAATGATATGAACAATAATATTTGAAATAATATTTAAAAACTGTTACATTTGTAAAATTTAATTTAATCAGTAAAATTAACGCTGCATAATAAAATGATACACAGTGTATATTTAATATTCAATTTTAGAAAATTGAGTGCCAAAAGAAGCTCAACAGAAAATAATCTTTTTTATACAAGTCACAAGTTTCACCCTAAATTCATGGGCCCCAGACCAACATGGTGTAACAATATAAAAACACAATAACTGTTTATAACAACATATTAATTAATACTGTCTTTGGAGATTGATGTGTATAATTGTTCTTTTGTTATTCCTGAAAACTTGTCGACAAAAAGATGATACTATAGTTTTTTTATAATTATAATAAATATAATTCTAAATTGTTATTTACGATAAATTAATTAATTAAATTTTACCGATAAATTAGCTGACACAATTCCAACAATGACGCCCAATAGTGTGTCATCAATATGGTGTTTATTGTCGTCGACTCTAGTGGCTGAAATGAGCACAGCTGATGTTAATAGAGAATATTGGATAACAATGGACATTTTTTTGGTGATGGTGTAGTCTTTTAATCGTTGGGAATTAAGATATAGCTATTACAAAATACTAATTATTAATATTATATTGGAGATGTTTAAAATTTAAACTTTAAATAAAATTTTTTAAAAAAAATTATGAAATCTTTATTTGAAAAATATGTAAAAATAGTTAAAACTAAAATTTTGAATTTTGTCACACCCGGGTGCACCCATAATAATAATTTTTTAAATTACAGCTATGAAAGCAGCAAAAACGAAACATGTTGACGCGTGACCACTAATTCTCGATAACCTATGTAAATATATTTATTCTCTAAAAAAAATTTAAATAAAGTAAAAAATGTACCGATCTTCTTGTGTTACTTCTGAGCCACAGTTCATAGTGTCTACTACTCCAATATGATTCCTAAATGCATTTATTTTACATTTTATTATAAAATTTATATGAGAATTATTTTTTTAAGTGGTTGAATCAACGTCAAAACGACCAAAAATTTTAAAATTTGATATCGTGATTTTTACATTAAAATGACAAATTTTTACTGATTAATATGTGATTACTGGTATTTCTATACGTGAAAAGGTTTGCAAGTTGTGGTTACTTGAATTTATCATATTCTTTAATGACAATTTAATTCAATAATGACATTTTTTTGTTTTTTTTTTGTATTAATTAAATTAATAATTATATTTATGTCATTAAGTTTCAACATCAGTATTTTTTGAGTTAACTATTTTAATATTTTGTAAAATTTTCATTATGAAAAAAGATGATAAATTCAAGTGGCCATAACTACCAAACACTTAAAAATAGAGAAATACAAATCATCACATTTTGATCAGTAAAGATTTGTCGTTTTTTTGATGCATAATATTTTGATGTGGATTCACTCATGTACATTTGTTTGCATATAGAAAGAATGCTTTTGCACTTCATTAAAAAGTATGGACGAGGTCTCCCACTCAGACGTTTATAGACCAACGTCGAAATATAACAAATGTCAAAAGCGATAAATTGTCCATATATGGCGTTAAAAATATTGTAGACTCTTGTGGATATATTGACGCCGGCAAAGACTATTTGAATATTTGCGTCATTGTATTCTATAACGACCAATTCAACAATTAATACCTACATAAAAAAAATATTTAAAAATGTTAAAAAATTTTTAAAAAAATAATCACAATGACGATTGTAATTATGGTGTATGCAAGATAGAGATATATTATGGGTATTCCTTTTTTGAAACTTCTAAAAATACTTTTAAAAAACTTTACATTTATTTTTGTATAATATTTTTTTTTAAATTCAATTTTCGTCATAAAATTAATAATTATCATATATTTATCACTTACCTGTAATAGTCGTCCCCGCAGTCTAAATTTGTAATGGCTACGGGAGCATATAATTTAATAATCAACCCAACAAGCAAAGCTAAAAATTTTTAAAAATAAAAGTTTTTTTATACATTTTATATTTAATTGAAATAATTTATTTCACCTCCTACAGCCAACCCAGTTTTACACAAAACTTCCATCAACACGTGAAACTTATTTTCCGTTGGATTTTGAAAATTTCTAATCATTTAAAAATTTCAAAAAATATATTTTGAACGTTTTGTCGATTTTAATCAAAAATAGCTGCAACCAACACGAAGAATTCAAATTAAATAAGGGCAAAAACAAATAAACTTTTAACAAACATTTTTACAAATTTACATACATTAATTGATACATTCATTTAGAATTTTAATTTTTTTAATAAAAAACGATACACTTGTCCTAGTGCACTTTTAGGATTCATTGTGTGCCTTAGTTGATCAACAAAAGTCACCAACGAACCTTAAAAGTGTCATTAAAAAATTATTATTATTATTAATACACTTAAAGTTTTTAAAAACAAGATATGTAAAATAAACAATTTTACGGAATTAAAATGTAAAATGACAATAATTTCGAATGTGTTTGAAATAAATGTTAGTTTGGGCCACAAGTCGCAGTATTAGTAATTAAATGTGGTACATGATGATATTTGTGGTAAAATTTGCAAAGATATGATTTATATTTAGTATTAATATCGATATTAATATTGATATTTATATAAATTTTAAAATGTTGTTGAATAAATTTCTAAAAGAAGGATAAGTATGGTTCATCCTTTTATACTAATTTCATTTCAATAGTTGGAAATTCAAATGTACCATCTTAAGACTTGTTCAAGTGGACCACCCTTTAATTTATGTGTCTACATTTTAATTAAAAGTAAAGATTAGTACCAACAAGTCCGATATACTGTCACATTGTACTTTTATGTTTTATTAAAAGTATCATTTCTAGAGCTGTATTTGTAAAGTATTAATTAGAAAATGTAATTATTTCATTACATTTCTTTAATAAATGAAACGTAAAGTATCAATTATAGTTATTTGACAATTTAATCAATACCAATGTTATTATCGAGTATTTGGTTTTTTAAACAATACAATTATCGATTTAGGGGCTGTGAATTATTATTAGATGAAAATGACACTTGTATGCATAGTTGTGACATTTGACGGGGAAGAAATCGACAGTTTGTTAATTATTGATTTCAGGTGTATATGGACGAGTTTGATTATTTGAATTTAATGATGGGTTAATGAATAGGAATATTTAATGTGATTGTTTATACCATTTTAAAAAAATTAAATCTTGAATAAAATATCAATATTTATTATAAAAAAGTTGAATGTCTTTTTTTAAATATCAATTGGGAAAATTAATAAAACTAAAAAATAATTTTATGTTATAATTATTATAATAACAATTTTTGTTTTTTTAACTATTAGCACGTAGAGTTTACGTCGCAGAGTGACAAAATTACATTTATAAAAGTGTACCGGTTAATTATAATTATTAACTTAATATGATAAATATTTTGAAAATAATTTTTTAATGCAACTTTTTAAAAAATTTTAATTTTATCTCAGATGTACTTGAAGATGAAATTAAAAACAAGAAATTTTTTTTTATTTATAAATACGTTTTGTTAAAAGTGGATTGATTCTGAAAAATGATTATTTTTAAATTCACACATTTTTAATTACAAAACATGTAGGAAAAAAATAAATACTTACCAGAATATTTAAATATAATCAATCAATTAACAGAATAATCGCAAATCTATTAAACTTTATATTTATTTTTTTTCAATTTTATTTTGTTTTATAAATTCTCGATTATACACGAAATGACTATTGATAATAATTCACCTCTATTTTGTCAAATTAATGTTTGTAGGTCGAAAACTAAAAACGACAAATTTCTGCAAACATTTTAAATTAAATTAAAGTAGCACGGCACGTGAAAAGTTTTAACTAAAATTTAACTTGCAAATAAATTAGATTACTCGAACAAAATTAGCCTCATCTAGACAACCAACGAAAAACAAGGTAGATAAAACTTGGCAAATATGCAACAATTATGATGGCAAGCTAATTTGAATAAGGATAATGATACAATATAAATATTTGCCTGGTTTATCCCGTGTATCATTTACTAAAATTGTTTCTAAATCTAAACAGATATTTGTTATCATTTTCTAATTTTATCATTATTGTTTCATCATCCATCAACATGTCCCTAAAATTCAGCGAATTGAACGTACATTAAAAAATTTCAAAAACAAAAAAAGTATAACAAATTTTAAAAAAATCTTAGAGCGATCCTACCAAAATCCAGGATGTTTACGATAAAGAGGTCAATTTAGGGCATTACAAAATTTGTCCTCCAAGTAGAGTCGTTCACATACGGAACTTGCCGAGCGATATAACGTACAGTGAAGTAGTCAGTTTGAGTAATGAATATTAATATTAAAATATAATATATAATTATATATTATTAATTAAACGTCAAAACGACAAATGCATGTAACTCGACCATCTTTGATTTTCATAAAATTTTTTATATGCTAATTATATAATCCATATTTTTTGGGTATATCTGTTGTTATAGTGAAGTTATTTTTAACGATATAAAAACTTAAATTTTAAAACTCTTACAGTGAATAATATATAGAAAAGCATTGACTCGAGATAAATTAGTCACATAGAATAGAAACTTGTTTCAAATAAATTTCAAATAATTTTTTTAAATTTATTAATTACTAATTAACTTTTGAACCGAGTCTTTAAAAAAATATATTTTTATATTATTGAATAGATAATGTTTCATATAATATATTATATCCCATATTTTAAAAATTACAAGGTAAATTTCTTAGTTAATTAATTACGCTCATTATGGTAAAACTATAAATTAAGTTATTCTGCATCAATTCTGTATCATTTTGTAAGTGAATAAATCCTTATATACGTTTGAACAAACTCATCACGCTGATTATCATGGTGTGATCCGTTTTTCGTCACCAAGTCTAGTTTTCCATTTGTTTTATTGGTCAGTTTTAAACTTGATCCTATCCCATTTTAAATATTTTCGTTATCTTAAATAAAAAATACAAACATCTACCCACCTTTTAAAATTAATTTTTATTGCATTTATATATTTTATTTATATAATCAAAGTACACTAAAATTGTTAGCCAATTATTTAATATATTTTTAAAGTTACAGTTTTTCTGTTAATTAGTGGCTAATTAATAGAAATAGTATAACTTTTTGGTATTCAATAGGTTGTAATATTGTAATTTATGCATTTTGGAGAATTTTTAAATCTTGCAGACGTAAAATAAGCTTGGTTTTCATGATTTTCAAACCCCCTTAATTTATTTTCTGAAAAAGGATTCCGTATCATAAATATTGTGATTTTTAAAAATATATATTAATTGTACGAATCGAAAATGGCCGAGTTACAAATTTTGTTCAAAATTTATCATTTTGACATTTAAACTTTTGACGTTGATAAATATTGATAATAACCATTAAATGGTATAAGTTTTATAAATATTATTTTTAAAGCTTCGGATTATGGAAAAATCGATAAAATGATTTTGAGCAGAAGAAAGAGCCAGGTATGAAATAATTTGATTGAAATAATTTGATTGAAATAATTTTTTATATTACTAGGCTTTGATTGAAATGACGTCACTCGATTCCTCAAAACAGTTGATTGAATCTGAGCGAAAATGTATTCTTCGAAATAGACCGGTATTTTTACAATACTCTTCTTACAAAGAATTGAGCACGAGCAATGAATCCCCCGCTCTAAAACAAGTTTTGTCTATTGCAAATGAAGTATACACCAAAAGGAGATTTTCCGATAGAAACTTACCCGAAATTTCACAAGATTTAGCAAATATAAAACTTGAAAGTAAAAATATTAGTACTACTGAAAGTGAAAGTGACGTATTTCCCGAACACGATCCTCCTGTCGCCGAATTTAGAAAAAGAGCTGCAACAACAACTGAAATGTCCATAAATAACTTATCCACGAGTCCAGATTCTGTCGTTATAAGGTGTCTTTTAGAAAACTGCAACCATTCGATAAGCGTCGATATTTTTGCTAGTTTTTTTTAAAAATACGGGTACGTAAAAAAAGCAGTGAGTTTTATAAAATTGGGCTCCTGTCAATGCCTTATTGAAATGAGCGATCCCGTATCTGCCCTTCTGGCTTATAAAAATCTGAACGGGGTTTTTTTACTCCCGGGTAGCATGTATAAACTAAAATTGTCATTTTCCAATCTCAAATCCCTTCGAGTTGATTACAATAACAATATACAAAAGGACTATACGATAGAGCGTCGGAGAACAATTGGAAGCATTACCAGCTTGAAAAATAATTACGGCATGGTAGACAAATATAGGTTCAATTACATGCAGAATAGTATCAAGGAGCCTTATATGGGATACAATTCTAATGCATTCATGTACGAGGATCCTATGATGCTTCCGTACAAAAATGGAGGTAGATTTACGTTTTTAAATTAATGTTGATAATTATTATTTTATTTAAAGCGAGTTATATGCCAGAAATGCCACAGAATGTTGTTTACAACCCTAATGGCATCAGTTACAATCATTATCAAGGTTTTAAATTTAAAATTAAAAACTTAACGAATAAATATATATATATTAATAAAATATTAATTAATTTTCACAAGAAATCTTGAGCGGAAACTACGATGCTATGAATGTTAACAAAATGGTTTCAAATTGTGTATTGCTCATTTCAAACATGGAAAAGGAGGTAATTTTACTATGAAATTATTTTTTTGTTATAAATCTACGACATAGAAAATAAACACTGACAAGCTTTTCAATCTGTTTAGTAATTTATTTATTTTAAAATAAATAAATAAATTTAAATTGTTATTTTAAAAAATATTACCAACTAATTATAGGCCTCTATGGACGAGTCTTACGAATAAAAATTATATTCAACAAGCAGGACTCGGCCCTTATACAATTTGAATCAAACAATGATGCAGATATGGGTAATTATAATTGAATATGTAAAATAATAATTTTTTAATGTCCTGTAGCAAAATCAACCCTGGATGGAACTGTTATTTATGGGAAAAAAATGGCAATCACTCTTTCAAAGTATTCTGTAGTTCAGTTTCCAAAAAACGGCCATACTGTAAATATTAATTTTTCGATTAATTTAAAAAAAAAATTAGTCTGAACTTAAATTAACGAAATATTTTTCTCACGATTTGGATGAAATTCGCTGTAGACATCAAAACACAATATATTCAGTAAATAGACCCACAGCAGCTTTGTTGATGACTTCAAGGTACTAAAAAAAATTTATATAAAAAAATATATATAAATTTTAGTCGAGCACTTTCTACTGTCGAGATGGAACAACTAAATGGTATCATTGGTCCTAAATTTAAAAAGTTGGACGAGTAATTTCAAAAAAAATTTATAAAATATATTAATTAATTATTCTTTAAATATATTTTGTAGCATCCCAATGGACAACACTTTTATTATAAATTGCCCATCTATTGCACATGCTACCATGATTATAATGGAAAATCATCTCACATTTATTAACGAAGCAAAGTTAGTCTTTTCATTTTCGAGGCCTATACCTCTATCAATCTAAATTATAAAAAATTGAATTTTATTCAACCTTTAAATTTTACTTCAAATGATAATTAAAAATTATTTATTCATTTATCTGATATTATGCCAAAAATGTCATACAACAAATTAGTTTCGAGACAAATGTTACTCATTTCATGTTCTTTTAGAGCTTTGATTAATTCTTCTGGGTCTTTGCAATTTTTAGAAATTTTCCAAAGATCTTTGGCTAATGAAATGTCAGATATACCCAGGTAATTTTCAAGCGTTACATTGAGTTTCGTTAAAATTTCAGATTCTTCACAGGTACTCTATTTTATTTTAATGTTATTTTTTTTATATAATTATAAATTATAATGGAGGATACGTCTTGGAATGATTCTCCAAACCCCAATTCGATTGCATCTTTTCCAGATATTAAAGGTGTTAGATTGTTAAGTGAATATAATGGAGTTTTAGTTGGACAGACATTCCATATTTTTGGCTTTACAATCTAAAAAATATAATAATTAATATTTTAAAAATAGAATGAACCATATCAGAATAATATTTTTCGTAAAATATATTAAATTTTACTACTTTATTATAAAGTTTATAATAAAATAATCTGCAAATTTGAAAAAGTGATTATTATTATAATGCCTTTAAATGAACAGGATTTTATATTAGAATAATATTGATTTAAAATAAATTACTGTTAATTCAATCGTATCTCCTATCGCTATATTCTTCAAAAGAATCGCCACGTCATACAAAGACTTACCAGCCACGGTGACATTACCTATACTCTCTATCTGAGTTCCAACGTCCAAACTTGAAACTTTATGAGCCACACTCCCATCTTTGATGTGTTTGATAAAAATACAATTAAACCCATTATGACACAACGTAATTCCCAAAGATTCCATAGGTTTCTGAAAAGAAACGTGACAACACTCATTTTTCAAATGAGCATAAATAATATCTGTACTTTTAATTGATGACGTCAATAAAAATTCCATATCTAGTCGGTGAGTATTTATAGTACAAAACATTATCTAACAAACGTAAAAATGATTTAAAAATGTTAATCATTAAATTAAAAAAAATGTTACTTGATTAATATCAATGTCAAAACATTCTGCAATTTTTAAGTATACGCCAATAATGTTTTTAACATTTTTTATTATCCCAATAGGGCTGCCACTCGCCAATTGGCAAAGAAATCTTGAATCGTTTTGCATTGTAATTTTAAAATTCTGACAAAAGCTTTTATTATTGTGTATTAAAAATTCTCGTGACTTTTATACAAGACAATAACAGTATTTTCAAATTATATTCCAATATCAAACATATATTAAAGTAGATGCATTGATTTCATATCATTGAAGTGTAATGATTACAGACCTAGAGCTAGTTTGATAATAATTATTATTACAATTACAGATAATATCATGTTAAATATCAATTTTTTTTAAAGGCTAAAAATCTATATCCCCACATCCTAATTGTTTAACATCACTGTCATACAAAGAAGCGCATCCACATTTTCCAGTTTCTAAAACAGACGGTTCTTGCTCACCCAATTTGGGATCCAATCCAGAGAAAAACTTATCTGCCAATAGACTTCCAGCGTTGTCTGTCATTTTAATAATATCCATCCTTTGTCGTTTCATAACAACTTTTGTTTCATTATCATCATTTGTATCCACGTTAAAATTTGCAGATAAAAATGTTTCAATTTCTTTCCCAAAACTTTCAATGTCCAGGTTATTAATGTCCATATTCACCCACCCTTCCCACGCCAACTTTGATGCTGCTGGTAGCAGAGATAAAAGCATTTCATGAACAGAGGCTATAGGTTTATAATATTCATTTGTATCGTATATGAAACTATTATAACAAGAAATATAAACGAAAACATCAATATCTGAGAAATTAGCGCATTTAGCCACATTGGGACGTCCTGTATAAATTATATAACTCAATTTCCCAGACAGTTTTATCAATTTTTTAAGCAATTTAATAATGGATATAGAGTTTTTCATATGTAGAGTTCCGACTAAAATACCAATCATTTTTGCTCCTCTACACTTTTCAACTAGGTAGTATCGTTTGCTGATAATTTTACCACTTATGATAGACCCAAATACGAGATGTTTGTCAAAATTCACGTAATTAATATGTACAGGTTCAAATTCGTCATTTAGAGACATACTTGAAGCATATTCGTAGTTTACAAAATAGGTAGTTTTTGTCGGGTATCTTAAACACAAGGCGTGTAATATTTCAATTTGATTTCCAATGTATAATAATCCAGTCGAAGAGAAAACATCATTTTTGTTTATAGAACGTCCAAAAATGCACTCTTCAAATTCTGTAGATGATTTTGGAAGATTGAAAAAATACACAGCTTGAAATAAATGTAATATTTTTTCTTTTAAAGAATTGTAATGTTGGTTAATATCACTGTCCAGGTAAATGCAAATTTTAATTGTTTTTTGATGTATACTTTTCATGTTTTTAGTTAGTATAGAAGTTATAGCTTCCAAATCAAAGTTAACTTTTCCATAAATATTTAATATTGGCAGGTTCAATGAAGAAGGTACGAGGCACGATTTTCCAATGTGTATTATTCCATCACAAGGAACATGCTCAGCTGTAATATAATCGACACAGCATCTAATTTTAAGAATGATTAAAAATTAATTTATAATATTCAATAAATATTATTTAGTATAGTAAATCACCCCTTAAAAATGGAATCACTGATAACATACACTTCGACATCGGAAGATGTTTCTTTTTTAATGGAGTGACAAATGATTTCGCCGTATGAGGTAAATACGTTGCTCAATTGTAATCCAATCTAAAATAATATTTTTAAAAATATTATTTTTACATATAATCGAGGGGAATATTAGAATGTCCCAAAATTTCACTTTTTTAAAATAAAATTTATTGCGAAAAAATTATATAAAAATATTCACTATATTGGTTGCAGTGGTCATTCAAATTACAATAATGTCTACATTGTCCAGGAAATGCAATTTTTTCAAAAATAAACTTTTATTTCAGTTTTAAAGTTGTATAATGATATATTTATTCATTTAAAACGAAGACGTGAAGTCTATTGTTTCAGGAGAAGCTTCAAAGATAACGGTCGGGGT
>JAUZND010092053.1:0-14816 GCA_034780555.1 Coelogynopora nodosa | reverse complement strand
ATTCAAATACAACAGATGCATGGATAGTAGATATATAGGAGCCATAGAGTTAAAATAGAGTTCATACACGGACAGAGTGTTAATATAGAGTTCATACAAGGACAGAGAAATTAATTGATTCATTTAACTTTTATATGGGTTTTCAAAAACGAACTTAATTACGGACCACCCTTTACTAAACATGATATGCCGAGAGAAATTCACAATCAGCTTGATTTGTTTTGAACATGTTTTATAACTTATTTATTTAAAATCTTATTTCCAGATAATGCTGTCATGGCAACAGGCCATAGAAAAAAAGAATCGGAAATGTCAGTATCATTACCACCAGAAAGTGAGTTGTTCATTTTATAATTTTTAAAAACTCGTAAAATAGAGAGAAAAAAGAATTGGCACATTTTTATTTATTAATCAAGTTTTATAGCTTTAATTATATTGTAATATGTTTTGTGAAGAAAAACAATTAAATAATTTATTCTGATGATCATAGGGTCTGCTAAAATAAGCATTTTATTTTTTTCAAATCGCTCCTAAGCAACATATATTATGTTTGTAATAGTTCATAATTATCTGTATAAAATTTAATGCCAACATTATATAATTGTTCCTTTTTGGATTTCTAATAGTCATCACTTCCTTTTTGACATTACCATCAAAAAATAAATAATGAAAAAGAATATAAACAAAGTTCACTATAATATATATATTATAGTATACAAGGTATATGCGTACGTACCAAATTTCAACTTAATCAGTCAATAGGGAGGATAATTTATAGAACATAAACAGATTAATTGATTTGTCATTATATAATTTTCTATAATTTCGAATAATTATTATAATTTTTTTAAATAATGTACAGTAATATACCTGTATAATTTATACAAATGTGACTGATGTAATTTATTTTAAAAGTATCTATAATGCATAGACACATATTATATAGTTTCAAACTAATCTCTTATGAGGATGTTTGAAACAAGTATTGTTACTATATCTAGGTTAAATTTGTTATTTTTATTTTTTGAGATCTAGAAAATAATATCTCATAGTCAGAGATATGTTTCAATTAGTCGGAAGCATACACACAACAAATTTTGATAAAAGTATCTAAAATGTTGTTTTGAATTAACAGTTTCATATTATAAACGGTAGGTTTTATTATTAACCTACAGTATACTTTTATTACTATACTAATTTATACACTTTTAGTGCATAGTTTATAAAAATTTGACTTTTATATATTTAGCATTTTTATATTTCAATATTTTTTGTAATGTTAATTAAATACTTATTTTCAGATCTCAGGCGTGGGAAACAGAGTTTCCGAGTTAGAGCTGACACGGCCCACAAGGAACTTGTAGGTTTACTTAAATAATTTAACTCGTGATTCTATTTCTCGGTCATTTTAAGATTAAGTGTAACTTTTAATTGAAATTTTAGTCCACATTTCTTTATTTATTTAATATTAGGCTATTTTTATATTTTCGTTTGTATTATGGCATTAATATGTTATCTACACGTTATTTTATTGCGATGTTTTAAGTTACATTGCTTCGTATATTTTTGTAATTGCCGTGCTATTTATTGTTCGAAGATAATTAATTGTAGAAAAGCTGTAAACTCTAGTAGAATGTAATTAAATAATAAATGACCATATTCTAGAGAAAAAACATTCTAAGAAATTATGTCATGGTAGAATTAAATATTAGAGTTTATTTTAATGACCTCTACATTTTTAGGCTACCTCAAATTTGCGAAAGTCGTTCATTATTGCTCGATTAAGTGAAATTAATCGAAAAATAACCGAACATCAAGCTGAAAAAAAGAAATTAGACGACGACGCACGCCGACATCAAGCTGAAATCAACAATAAGGTTTGTTTTCCCCATACCACTTCTTGTATTGAACTCGGATTCCGAGTGCCACTATCTATACATACCTCTTATGCGAAGACGTTAACGCCATCGTGTTACATTCCAGACAGAGACTGTGAACCGGATCAAGCAGAAGGTCCAATATCATTCGATTGACCCTCTTCGTTCAACCCGTGAACGTCTGCAGAAGAGTCTTAGTGTGAGTTGATGAGCTGCTTTATATGTATTTGTTTTGAGTGTATTATAAGCAGTTAATAGTTTTTATAATATATATGTAATTTTGAACATGTATATAAGATATATAATACTACTATTACTACTATCGATACTTTTTTATTTGTCGACATTATAAATCGCGACAATTTTTGTTAACTAAACCTTAAACCTCAGCAATTCCCATATTACTGAGGTTTCGTTTACTATGCATTCGACAGGATTTTTCTATTATGTGTAACCCATTTGATTAATATTAAGAAATGATCATAAAGATGAGTACTATAATAATTAATGTAAGTAATACATGAGTGATTTAGGAACATTTATTTGCTCTGTTTCCTTCTTTTTCTAGATGAACAACTTTGGGTGTCGTGAAGAGACCCGTATTGTGAATGAAATCAATAAACTGAACAAGAATGAACGAGAACTGATCCAACTCAACGAGGCAAGGAGGAGTTTGACGGAGGAGCAGAGGAATCAGAATATTACCAGACGCAGTGTCAAGGTGAGAGTCACTAGTCAGATCCGACACGATCATAATTAATAATATCGAACCAATTACAATAGGAGTTAGGGTCACACTATATACACCAACTGAGTGGACATATTACTTTAGAGTTGTAAGTAAGTATATGTTATGAGTGATATACTACAATAAGAATAGAGCCATTAAACCAGAAGCAATTAGATCGACAGTAAGCGGAAAATGTCCTTTAGTTGTCAAAGGATTGCAAGCTTAGATGATTAACCTGAAACTAATTAATAAATCGTTTGTGAAACGATTGCCAGGGTTTGTATAAAGGTAGACCCACAAATTAAAATGTCATTTTTTCAGGGTATATTTGAAAACATTAATGATGCTTTTGCAGATAAGTCTTCGAACCCCCTCGAAAATAAATGGAAAATAATCCTTGAAACCAATATAAGATAATAATTTTTAAGCATTAACATTTTTGCATTGATTCTGTCAAAAGTGCAAATTCTAAAACCCATTACTGTTATACTATTCATTATACTTTCAGATTCTATGCCGCACACTTTTATTAAAGCTGATCATATAAATAACGTAGTAAAATGTTGCTCAAAGTAAACTTATATTGTTATGAATGAGCCGCATTGTATAAATAATAAAGTAAAAGAAACACTAGAGCAAAACAGTTTTAGAAATAAAATACATTTCAAATTTATTTCTTAAAGCATGTTTATTTAATTTGTTTATTTCATTATTTATTTCATTTTTTTAATTTTTCAATTTTTTTTTCAAATTTATTATTATTTTTATTTATTTTATTTATTTTACTGTTTATTTAATTTCATTATGAACTTTTTATATATTGGGTACTTTGAATGAAATACAATTTGCTTAAAATAAATAATATTTTTATAACAAAATATTACCTAATAAATATATTTAGCATAGTCATATACCCTCGATTGTGACTTTAACTTTTTTTTGTGCGAACCCCTTATTATACTCTTTATAATTGCTATTTAAATTTGTTAAAAAACTTCAAAATTAAAGATATTGGAAGCATAACAGCCTCGTAGTATTATAAGATACTATATCATGTTTATAGAGTTTTGTGTGTCTACGAAGGAAATATTAAATAAATGCAAGATTTTATTATATATCTTATCATTGATATGCATTTATTATATTATATTATATGATACAATAAACATTTTATTTCTATATGGTATAATATATACCTTGCATGTAAAGTTATTATCGTTCGAAAATTGCATTGTTTCAAAAATAAGAATACTATAATACATAATACACATTGTCTTTTGCAGGACAACATCGAATTAACGTCGCAACTATTCAAGGAGAAAACAGATCTCAAGAAGGAGTTGCCGGGCATTAATCACTCGATCGATATTATCAGGAATGGTAAGTTCAGTTGTACTTGGATTGCGGGGTGTTAACCTTCTTCTCAGTCGTCGCGTGTTGTCGATCAGGGGATATTTAGCCACGTGTTGTTTGTGTAGCCTAGATCGTTACGTTCAAGTGCTGACGATGCAGTTTACTAAATGCTACTGATTGGTTCTTATTGTTTTGTTTACTATCGGTTGCTCGGATACCTGAACGGAAAGTTAGACAGCTCTTGGCGTAGATGACTGTCTCGCCTTTTGTGGTCTTTACTTGTGTCTTTGGTGGTCTTTGTGTACTTTATTTTGAGGCATGATTCATATTTGTAAAATGAATTAGAGAAATTATGATATTTCATCATGCTACTCAAAAGTAACATACCTATGGCTTACAATTTATATTCTAGCTTATATTTAGTTTACTTTAAGGCTAATGGTTTATTATTATGAACATTTTTTATAGTAAGGATTATTTCTTATAACATTTTGCGACGCGTACACTATTGTAATTTTGGTGATTATATTACAAAATCACAATAATAACAATGGTGTTCGAAATATACTAATGTAATTCAATCTTTGGCGACTATAGTGATATCTCTTACTGTCGCAAAATGTTAGCCTTTTGACTTAAACTAAGAACATATGAGATATTAATACGTATGAATGTATATAATTGAAATATTTAAATGTCTCTCTTAAAAATTCCAACAATAATAAGTAAGTCAATGTGTTATGTTTTCGATTATATGTCATAATTTTCACTTATTATAGTATAGTAATATATTCATTAATGGCTAATTAATAATGAGTGAAACAATTATTATTTGCACATTATTTTGATGAGAGCTATGGAAATCTCAATTGGATTAAAGTTTTTAGATTATTTGGGTCAGTTATAATGAAAAACTATGCAATCGGTACGTCATGTTATTGTTTCGTTACTATCTACTCGGTGGCAGTTATGGTGGCAGATTCATTTTTTTAAAGATATCATATATTTAAAATGTTACAAAGTCTTCATACTCTCTCTACCACGAAGAATGAATTATGTGAGTTCTTATTACCATTAATTTCAAATCAATTTTATTTTACCATTAGTCATTTGAAAATGTAACCATATGGGGTCAAATAATGGTACAAATTAAACATAAAACGGTAGCACTCTTCCTTTCCTCTCACTCATTTGTTTCTCTATTTTTTAAACTTTGTCTTCACATCCCCCTCTATCGGCTTTCTCTGTCGTATTTTTTCCTAAGCCCTGTACCCTAACGAAAACATCCCTATAATTCTTTTAAAACTTGATATGTTATTCTAGTTGTTGACTTTATCATTTTGAGTCCTGCTTAGAATGTTCTCCAGGCATAACTTACCATATGACCGTGTTCTAGACCTGTTGTATAGTGTACAAGTATTTTTTTGTTATTTGTTATGTTTTGTCGAACATGTTTTTGTACTCTTTATTTTTTTAATACTGTCATTATTTTATGCTCTATAAGGTCAACTTATGATAAACTATTTTTATGGATATCTTTTTTCCTATAATTATTAAAAAAAACTTTTTACAAATAGATTCTATTATTAATTTCACTATCTTCATTCTCAACTTACATTCCCTCTATCATTCTCACTCTACTATCTCTCTCTATCCTTCTCACTCCATATCTTTCCTACTCTCTACTCTTCCTCTATCTTTCCTACTATATACTCTTTCTCTCTACTCCTTCTCACTCTCTACTCTCTCTATCCTTCCTACTCTCTCTCTCTCTATCATTCTCACTCCTCTTTCTACTCGCTACTATCCACTCCTCCCTCCACCATCAGAACTGGCAGCACTCCGTCAGCCCGACACCTGCACCACCTCTACTCAGCGGACAGGAGCACAACAAGCACCAGCCAACACTTCAGCCTCATCCGCCTCCTCAACGCTCACTCTCTCGAGCTCAAAGTCGACTCCTAATCTCTCCTCACCTCACCAGCCAGCACACCATTCGTTTGCGTCTCCCGCACAGCCGCTTAAATCAAACGGTGACCAGCAGTCTGAACAGAACAACAACACTGCTCCTGCCGCGGAATCTGTAACATTATCACTGTCTACATCACAACCGGATGTAAGCGCAATGTCATCAGCCTCCTCGGGGCTGGTAGTGTCGACGGCTGTTGCCATTTCAAAGAGCGCTTCCTCTGCCGCAATTGCAGCGGGAGAGAAGGATGAGGATGCGGCATTGGTGTTGGCTCACAAGGTGTCCAAGATCGACTCTCTGTTGGCCTCTCTTGGCACACACCCCATGCCAAAGGCTGTTGTTGTAAGTTGGCATTTAATTTATATCTTAAATTACACGGACAATACTATCTGTTAGGTGGGGATACATTGCAATTTGTTTATCAAATATTATTCTCTTTGAGAAGCTGATTTATTGATCGAGGTGATATCCATAATTTAAATGAATTAATGATAAATTATAATTTTATTCAATAACAATTAATGAAATTGATTGCTGATCAAAGTATGATTCCCCTCGAGGTGTAATTGTTAATTTTTAAATTAGTTATATTTAAGTTTTTATGAAATTTAACATTTTATCTCATTGGGGAATTCATTTTCATTTTTCATTTATCATTCGCATTCATTTTAGAATAAATTATTTTATGGTCTATTGTATATTGGTCTTCATAATTATATGACAAATAATTTTTTGGACTTTATATGTCTACTACTACAGAGTAGTATATAAAATTAACATGTTATAATTGTTTTATATTAGATAAGTTAAATTCAGGAATCAGTTTATATAATTGCATCTAAAAACATGTTGTTAAAAATCTACGGTCATATAATAATTTTGGTGGTTTTCATAGTTATTTTCGAGAAGTTTCTTCAGATGTCTTGTTTTATATGAGAAATTGTCACTTCATTATTTAATACACCAATAAATGGAAATCAATTATCCAAATTATTAGCAAATAATGCTTACTCCAAAGTCACCAGTAGGCCATAAGCTACTTTCTATACACGTGAGAGTTATATGGACATTTATGATACATTCGACTCTTCGACTCTATAACGTTATCCAACAAGTTTTGAATTTCTTATTCAGCAGCTAAGTTCGATTAGATGTAACATTTAAAACCCCATAAATCTCTATCTTTTAGATGGGGATGACGAGCGAATTAAGAACACATTTCCGCACAATTGTTAAGCTTGTGCACATCAATAGACATTCCATTTTGGACAAAATAGTTGGCTAAATTGTATTTAATAATTATTATTTATATTGTAAAAAAAGTTATGTAACACATTACGGTATTCTTTCGGTTTGCGACCGTAAATTATTTGACGTTTATATTTGTTTTAATGCTAATATTAGTTAATAAATGTACGATAATAATATTTACTATTGCTTTAATGCTATTGTTAAAAAATACGATATATCAATAATAATCAAAAGTAACAAAATTTGTAATATAATAGCATTTCTATTACAACAATTGGTAATATTATTATAGTATTTTTAAACTAATATTTGCATTAAAACAATGATTAATATGATTGTATTTTTTTAAATATTACCGACAAACAATTTACGGTCGTAAACCGAAAGAATACCCAAATTACATGTAGTATTCTGACATCTTTTGCAATTAATGAATATTTTTGTTCAAATTATTATTGAGGTGTATGTAATTGTGAAATTGGAAGCTGTACTTTATTGTTTAATACAATTTCACTGACCAATATTTAAAATCCTCTTAATAATTAAACAAACACCTTTACAAATTTAACAAACATCTAAGAGACTATTTTAGTTTTATAACCTTCGTTCGCATTTTCCTGCATCAGGCGGTCAATTCGACTGTATTTAACATACCGAGGATACTGTCATGCTGGATTTCACTATAAAAATACTAACTGGAATAGACAGGCTACACGTGCGACCCTTTAGAGTGGGGTTGCTATATGCATATATCTAAACTGATACATTAATAGTACACTTAATAATTACTGGGAAAGTGGGAATAATTTTCAATAATTAGGTTGTATATTTATGAAAGTGTTATTGTCGGCCACTGTAGCGGTATTATATAGGCACGTTATACATTTGTAATTGGCAGAAAAGAAAATAATATATTTTTAAAAGGCTATAGCTTACAAGATGCCACTGATTTCGTTGATCAAAAACTTTCTATCATTAGATTATAAAGAGTTTGAGCTCATTTTTAAATGTTTCTCTTGTTTTTAACTGTCAAAATATACAATTAGTATTTTGTTGTCATTGATACTATTGAATTAAGGCTCATTGTAGATTTATTAATGTAATTTTTTAGAAGGCAAAGTCAATTACAAAATAACTAAAATATGTGAAAATGATGGTTCCTTTTGTGAAAAATGGGATTTATCTTAATATCACAGAATATGATTGAAAAACAACTTCTATTGTATTTGAACCAATAAGCTATGCAATATTAAGAGAATTATCAATAAGCATTGTCTGACATATAATTAAAAGTGTGTATGCCTACTCTGGGCCTACTCTTAGCCTATTCTGAACCTATTATGGGTCTATTCTGAGCCTAACTACTCTTAGCCTATTCTGAGACTACTCTTAGCCTATTCTTAACCTTTTCTGAGCCTATTCTAAGCCTACTCTTAGTCTATTCTGAGCCTACCCTGAGCCTACTCTTAGCCTACCCTGAGCCTACTCTTAGCCTATTCTGAGTCTATTCTGAGCCTACTTTGAGCCTACTCTTAGTCTATTCTGAGACTACTCTTAGCCTATTCTGAGCCTACTCTTAGCCTATTCTGAGTCTATTCTGAGCCTACTTTGAGCCTACTCTTAGTCTATTCTGAGCCTACTCTTAGCCTATTCTGAGCCTACCCTGAGCCTACTCTTAGCCTACCCTGAGCCTACTCTTAGCCTATTTTGAGCCTACTAATAATTAGGAGCCTACTAAGACAATATTAATCAACTTGAAGAAGTTTCTCATATTATTGTTCACTTAGTCTTGATTGGTATACTTTTTAAATTTAATGATGATTAAATGAATGATTAAAATTAACTTCTAATTTCAATGTAGCATCGTGATTTAGAATTTCGAACTAGTGAAATTATTCTGTTTTATGTTAGATCACTCACTTTACAACCATCTGCTCGTATCTGCATTTTTTGTAGCCACCACGCCTTCCATTAAATCTTTGAATTGTGCCAGAATGTTAGAGTTAAGTTATGCTAGACGATTTTATTTATGTATGATATGTTTATGCTGGAGTTACCGAGGGATATATCGTGCACAGAGACCGATATGCTATTTGTATAGAAAATGGGAGAAGTTCAATCACAACAACAAAACGAAAAATAAAATAATCAATTCGGTCTGGAACACTTGAATCTGTTTTAATTATTGTCACCCATTATTGCAACATTATTATAGTTTTTGGTTAGTTATTTTTTATTTAGTGTTTAATTTTTGTTTATTTAAAAGTGTTTAAATATTTTTAAGTTTAACTTTAATATAGCCACATACTTTTACATTATGAAACCCATGACTAAGTTTTATTGGCTTCACACATTATAATTCAGAAGATAGGAGTGAGTACACATTCTGTTAATAGGATGATAAAGTGCACGGTTTTCGCGTTCTTTGTTAAGAGTATAACTGAATAATAAACTAAATAATATACGTTTTCATCCTATAATTCTAAGCATATGTTATTATTTAACTATAATCTATTAATTGAACTTATTACTTTTTTTCATTAAAACTGTAATGTCAATTCTCCCATTTATTCTTCACGAGCAAATTGTATTAAACACTGTTGTTGTTGATTTCGTTACGAAAAAAGTAATTGTATAAACATGACAAAAAACATACAGATCTTTCATGGGATTAATTGGTTTATAACTGTCACCACGTAGGTACCGGTAACTTTCCTCGGTGGTAATATATTTAATACACTACAACAATGGCGGACAATACTGATTACAGTTAACATTACTTTAGTGTTCGTGCCTTGAATGATATTCATTGCACCATTAACAATAGGCTGTGATCTTTATAAATCCCAATGAGCCTTCATATTATTATAAAGGAAATCGATAATCTATGTTTTTTTAAATATAGAACGACATAAATAGGTTAATAGAACAGAAATACGATAGGTATTAATACAATGTATAGAGTAATATGCTGTGAGGATTATTAATCATATTTTTGTTTACTATTAATCATTCGCTAAAAACCGACTCATTTGCTCATGCTCGTATATATTACAACAATCCAATAATATTCTATAAAAATATTCGTTGAACTTCGAAAAATGTCATCAATAAAAAAAGTAATTAAACTTATTTAATCGTTTGTTGTTTTGCGTTGAAAAATTGATATTTATAAAAGATTTTAATAACGCGATATTTGATTTCTAATTTATCAATAAAAACATTAAATAACTTTAATCGTTTGTTGTTTTTTGTTGTAAAATTGATATTTGATAAATATTTTAATAATACTGGATTTTATTTCCACACGGACAAAATAAGATTTAACATAAATGTATAGTAAATGACAACAGGTAATTTGGTTGTGTGCTATGAATGGTGAATATGGCGTGAGAGCCTAAATTGAGCTATTATTGACCAGCGCTGTACGGAGATAACTGAATATTTGAAAATTGAACATAATATTGTGTCCAAGACTGTAGTTATTGATTAAAGCTTGGTTTGAATATTTAACGTGTTTTTTCCTTTAGATGAAATTTATTGTTTTTTATGCTGAGGTCTCTATTCTTTTACGATTCCATCGACTCTTCATATACTTCTTGGCTAAGGCAATAATAGCTCTGGGTGATTTGATTTTCTGAAGCAATGTCGGTTTGTTTTATCGAGTTAAGAGGGTATGTCTTACTGAATTGATTGCTATAAATACTGTTGTGGCGACACCACCGACCTTAAAGGAAAAGATTATAACACAGCGCCGTTTTCAGACACACATCACGGTATTTCTCTCCAGAATTGATTTAGGTTTGGCTGAAATTGGGTGAATAATGTCAAAGAATAATTTTTATAAGACGTATTGTATAATATACTATATAATGAAGTTATATTTGTGCAGAATTTTCTTCGTATATTCATATTGAATAATACTGCAATGTGCATTCAAATATTATTTGATCTATATGCTAACTTTTTTAGTATTCCAGTGTAATATCTTTTCATGCCTGTCTTCTAAAAAATGGTTGTGTTTCTATTGTTACTTGTTACTATTTTAAATGTTAAAGTTGCGTTAATTTTTCATTTCGAGATGTTAACGTATTGACCGAGTTATTAAAAATGTAATTAAACGAGATTTATAAAATACTAAATCTTATGAGCAGAACAAGAGAATTATTCATAACTAATATTCTACCGTCAATCTTTGATAGTAAAGTTTTTCTTTTACTAATTCATTGCTTGTTCTATTTTATTCTCTTACATTTTTTGATGTATGTTTATTATAAGTCTACTTTATCTCTTAGTCTTTCTGTATTTAATATTTTACTCGCCCTGCTTTTAGATATTATCTGTCTCTTAGCATCGGCTTTCGCATTCACCAACATTTCGAGTCGCCTTTATTTTTTAAATATTTTCTTATTCTATCTAAATGGAACACTTTTGAATAGCTTATCTACTCCATTTAGTATATATACATTTAGTATAATATCTTTATACAACCAGATCGCTGTGTAAACTGATAATTTCAAAAAAAAAATTAAAGTCCTGTTTAGTTAGCTTAGACAAGGAAATCTGTATAATAGCACCTGGAAGGAAAGCTGAATTGTATACTTATACCAACCCAGGCTGACGTCTCATTTACACTACTTTTCTAGCCTACACTATTTCACACTACCTGCTTATTTTCTAGGTTATAGTTGAATCGTTTTAAAGTAAGTAAGAAAAGTACAAAAATACTAAAAATTTTAATACAATTTTTAAAAATATATTACAATTGTAAAAATAACATTATAATAAGAGTATTATAATATAAATAATTATAAGAAATGAATATATTGTTTGTAATCTTATACAACTGAAAATATAATTACATATATAAATTATTCGGATTACAAGTAAAAAATCACTTTACAGATAACAGCTAAACTATTAAAATATATTATATAAATGTATAATATGGAATTAAATTATTGCTCAGGGAAAATGTCAAAAGAAATTACACATACATACAGATTTGAAGTTTATACCTACTCTATACATTTTCTATATATTATACATGCTGTCTTCATGTTGTTCATAATATTTGTGAACATGATATTATCAGAAACATAATCTTATGCTTTATGAACGTCGCCAGGATTTAAAAATAATAATTGCATCTTTTAGGACAATTGCGTATTAATCAGAATACTATTACATTGTTTATGTTATATGGGTATACATTGTAATAGCTGACATAATCAACTTTCATATAGAATCAATTGTTAATTTTATTTCATGGAAATAAATAAATAAGATTTTTAATTATGCATAATGCTCAGATATAACATTTATATATTGAAAAATGTAGTTGTTGTCTGCCAAAAAAGGGGGTCGTACGAATCCTTTCACCCCTTCCTGATGATAGTCATGTATTATATATAATAGTATAAAAAATTAAATAGTTGCCATAGCTTTTTTAGGTGAACCAAGTTGAGAAGAACAGAAGCTGTACTGCTATCGAAACTTTCTTCGTCATAGTCACTTGGAAATAAATGTAGGCTACACAAACGGGAGTTTTTTAATGCGCAAAATTGTCTCTTCCGATTTTGTGACGCCACTGTTTCAAAAGTTCGGTGGTATTCAATGGAAATCAGTGCATGATAAGACAACTTAAGACTAGTTGATTTATAATTGGAATCATATCCACTTTTGCATCCAAACGCAGAACATTTAAATCCCATTTAGCATATATTATGCAATATGAATAATATGACTATGATTATAAATAAAGTTATAAAATATATAAAATGATTTTCTATATAAGTCACGAATAAACAATTAAAAAAAATAACGATACACAGATAACTTAAAAAGAAGCACAGTACACGTTTGTGTTCCAGCCAAAACTGAAAATGTAAAACAAACAGTATAACGTCTTTGTATATACAATATTTAGGCCTATATCTAAGCAAAAATTATTATTAATAATATTATTATATAAAATTAAGCTACTATGCAATATAGATTTCCTTGCCTTAGACTCCGAATAATTAATATAAATTAGCTGGCTATGTTTGAAAATGCTGATAGTTCCAGAAAGTTTGGCTATAATAAATTAAAGATAAATAATTCAATTAATAAAAAAACTCTTTCTGTAAAATTTGAAATGCTGGTGAATAATAGAGAATTTTAAAATAATTGAATTTACCTTTAAACCATATACTAGTTTTCTCCTATTTTATACTCTTCTTCAAGACTATACTGAGCTAGATACATATTTCAATGTTCTGTTCGGCCTTGGATTTAATTTTTACGACCCTCTGTCCCATTCCTCTCTCTATCCCTTTTTCTCTCACTCACTCTCTCTCGTTTTGGATTGTGTAGCATTATTATACATAGTGTCCCACAGCGAACCCCCCTCCCAGTAAATGTGGATAAGTTCGGAGATCGTGCACTCTTGCTATAATTAATTCAAATTTACTATTATAGTGTGGCCATGTTCTGAGATCTCCCAGTTTTACTTCATACATTTAAATTTAGTGTATCTATGGTATATTGGCAAAGATTGTTTAATTTGTAATTCATCACTATTTTATTATTCCTTCACGGTTAACAACGGAACAATGTGTTTTTATTGTTAAGCATTTTTATCAGACTGATAATTGTAGGGAAGTTGCACGTTTATTTCAGGAAGCATATGGGCGATCCATTAATAGAAAATCTGAAAATAAAAGATTTGAAAAGACGAGAAGTATTGATGAAAAAACGAATGGAATATCTGAGAATGAAAAGAATATTGCTGCTGTTATTGGTGCTTTGGGAAATATGTCGGACAATATCTCTATACGGAAAATTGCTGTAATAAAATTAGATATTTCTAAATCTTCAGTATACACATCGAGTATTATAGCTAGATTTAGGTCTCACGTTTTATTACTACTCACTATATTAACAGTTTAAATGAAGATGAGTGACCCATACCAAAGACTCAATTGTTTTAAAGACTTCATTGAGATATTTGAAAATGAACCTCTGATGATGTGGAGTGACGAAGCATCATTTCGTTTAGACGCATTGTCAATCGCCACAATTCAGTTTATCGGTCTGAATACAACAAATACCAAATCTATGCATCAGAGAAAAGTCCCGGTATGTGCTGGTATCTCAGCAAACGGTGTAACTGAACCATACTTCTTTAAACAAATTGTAAATTGTGATAAATATTTAGCCTTATTGCTTGAACTTTTATCTACCAGTTGTTCCACGTTGAGGTATATTATTTAATTCAAAATGGTGCCCCTGCTCACTATAAATTACCGCCATGTCATCAAATTATTTGAATCAAGAATTACCAAATCGGTGGATTGGTCGTAATATGGAGTGGCCTCCTATATTTTGACCCATGTGATTTTTTCCTATAGGGAAATGTCAAAGACATCGTTTATATGTCTCATCTTCAGAATCTGTCTGATCTAAGAGCTCGAATTACAGAAGTAATATACTATTACACACGAATTGTGCAGAAAAGTATGTGTTCAAGGAGTGAAAAGGAGAACTCGCCTGTGCTGTCAAGAAAATGGTGCATATTTTGAAAACAAACTAATAATACATTCTTGCATAATGTATGAAAGACACTGTCTAGTGGTTTTTTTAATTGGGGGGG
>JAUZND010092052.1:0-14817 GCA_034780555.1 Coelogynopora nodosa | reverse complement strand
AGTAAATTTGAAAAAAGTTGTAAGAAACACAAAAGTTGTAAATTCACAATTTATAGCCAATCATATCGCGAATAGAAAGTTGTACAACTTTTGGTGGCCCTAGTTATGATAGTTAACATGTTTCAATATTGTAATAACTAACGTAGAATGTTCACTTGGCAGGTACATTACATATACAAACAACAACGTTGAAGGAGATACGTGCACCAGTATTACATTTAATTATTATAATAAATTATGTTTAGTATGTGGTTCAGGGCAATACGTAGTATATGGAATAGGTTACGTTTCTGACGAATGTAGACGTATGCCAATTGATGAAAATTAAATTAAATTAAAATTTTTAATCATGTAGCATGCGATGAAAGCAATTATATTACTTACGGCAGTAGTCGTAACGATAATGATACGTGTAGACGTAAAAAAATTATAACAACAAATTTAAATATTTCAAACAGCTTGTGGTAATGGTAATTTGATAGTATTAAATAGAGAAGCAAATGATGGCAGGGTCAATGATGTGTGTAAACGTATATATTAGATTATAAATTTTCAAACATTTCGTTAATTAGCATGTAATGCCGAATGTAATGAATGTGAGCACTCGGTATCAACGTGTAAAAGCTGCCACGATGGATATTTAACAGGAAATAAAAAATGCCAAGGTTTGTGATTGATTATAGCATGAATTAATTAGTCATTAATATAATTTTATGTTAAATTACATATTATAATAGCGTGTGATGAAAACTGCAAAAGTTGCAGAGGTATTGCTACAATGTGCGAAACATGTAAAGTGGATGATGGTTATTTCTTTATTGGACCGAATCATTGTGGCAGTATTTTATTAATTTTTTAAATCATTATTTTTTTTTATCTTAAACTTTTATTTTAAATATTAAATTTAAATATTTTGTTAATATTATTATATTATAAATAAAATTTAAAGAATGTCCCGAGGGTCAGCACAAAAAACTTAAAGATAATGTAATATACGAATGTATCGGTAATTTTTATCCAATAAAAATGGAAAATAAATGTTGTTTGTTGATAATTTAATTATCTAATAAATTAGAATGTGAAGAAGGAAAGATATTTTTGGACGGAGAATGTGTAGGTAAGTATAAAATATATTATATATTAGATATTATAAATATTAATTTTTTTAAAAATAGACTGCCCTATCGGAAAGTTTAATGAAAAGGTGGCAGGTGTAACAAAGTGTAAAAGTAATAATGATTAACACTAATTCCAAATTAGATCGAACTAAAATGTTTGATTTTTGAAAATATTTTTCAAATTAGTTGAAACTAAATATGTACATTTATATAAATATATTACACAAATTTTGAAAATTACAGTCGATTTTATTAATTATTATAATAGTTATAGACAATTATAAATAAATATTTTTAAAAATTATATTTTTATAAATGTCAATAAAAATACACAGTTGTATATTTTACTGTTACATATATTCAAAATGAAGCTTAAGAATAAGGGGATTTTTTAAAAGCATAATTGAGATATACGTATTCGTAGTTACTGTTCTGTACATTATAATATGAATTTCGGTATCTCAAAAAGCTATTTTTAAAAATTTATAAAACTACATTTATATGAAAGAGAATAAAATTCTAAACATAAATCAACTTAGAAATATATGGTTATATGGTTATTAGTTATATAATTTGATATTTTTAATTTAATTTAATTTGAACTTTATAAATATATCTCCTAACCAACAAATGTTTTTTATATTTATAAGAACCAAAATATCTATAGATAAAGCTTAAAATTGAAAGAAATTTCGATTAAACTTTCATTTAACTAATTTTTATCCAACAAAATGAATTGTTAATTAAAAAAAGCAAGAATTTAATAATCAGAATTGATATTGTTATAGATATTATCCATAGTAAATAATAATAAATTTAACTTCTTCTAATTAATGTAAATTAATTCGTAAATTATTTCGTAAATTATTTCGGCTCTAACTTTTTAAATGATTGAGGTAGAACGTTAATATTTTCCACGAAACTTAATATAAGCCTCGATAACATATATAAAAAATTTTAATAGAATCTAAGATGTATCAAATTCGTGGTTCGATCTAATTTGGATAATATTTAATATATTAATAACAGGGATTGATAACATTATATAACATATCGTTTGTATTACAATTTTTATACGAATGTAATAGTGTAATACCCGACTCACGATATGCCCAATAACGTTATTTAAACCAAGAATTTTAAAAAAACTGAATTAACGAAACCTTTTGAAAATTTTCAAAAATCGTTATTTTTTTAAGCGTTATCAATCCCTGATTTATAATAATACTTCATCCATGTCGTTTCCATACACTACATCTTTACTATATCCACCCAAGCCATTTTGGAAAATTTTACAGCGATTCTTGTTGTATTTTCTAAAATTTATATTAACAAATTTATTAATTATAATTTTACTCGTCCACTTTATTCCTCGAAACGTACTTTTTCTTTGATATGTTAAATGAATTGATAAAAGGTTCTCCGCAAGAAGCATATACGCAGCATTCGAAATATAACTGATTTTGATCAAGTACTTCACGGCCATCTTCGAGAAATAGGCGCCGAACTGCAGATGTAAATTGTAGACGTCGAGTACATTCACTTAGAAGCTACTTTAAAATTAAAGTATACCAAAATAATTAATTATTAATTATTTATAATTATAATTTTTAATTTTTATATAATTTTTTTATATTTTATATTTTACAATTTCCACGTTCTTCGCAGTAATTCGGTGGGCTTGCGCAGTATCTCCGTTTTTGTACGCGATAACGACAAACGACTTTTTTATTTGCATATAATTTGAGCATTTGGAAGGTTTGTAATCTTATTAATTTTTTATATAAATTTTTTATTTAATCACGAATAAGGTTCTTGTACAAGGTTTTCAGTATCTGATTGTCTCGTCTAAATAAATAGTATAAAGTGTGTAAAATTATTTTTTATATTTAAAATTAATTTTAAGTTTTATCAGCAGTGAACCATTACAGTATACTTGATTCATCACGTTTTGATTTTGTCATGCGGGAATGTAGGATATATAATTTATAATATATAATATGTGAACCGGTTTCGATAAATATTTATTTATTTTATGAAACAATCTAGTAGGGTGTTTTGTTGGTTAATTCTTTGTGTTTGCATCACCTAGCACTGGATTTATAAATTATCTGTGGTATTTTAAATAAATTTATAAAAAATTATAAAAATATAAATAAAAATTAATTTTAATTCATTAATTCATTTCGATAATAAATTTAATTAAAAAAATTTAAAAATATTACTATGACTTTTGTAAAGTTTACAATTTTAGTTTCGTGTATATTATTATTTGTTTGGGTTTATTGATGATTTTTTTAATCTGTTGATGAAGAAATTGATAGTTTTAACTCTTCAAAAACGAAATTTATCAATTGCAAAAGATATTTTTAACGGTAATGTAGACTTTTCAAAGTTGAAAGAGTTTAATCCAATCGATACGTCGAATAAATGTGTTTCGAAAATTGTAAGTGACGTGTCTGAGGTTTTGAAGGTATTGATTGTTTATTTTTTTATATAAAATAATATATTCTTCTTAAACAATATATGTTTTACACCTAGATAATAACTTTTTAAAATAATTTAACTATTTTTTATCTAATAATTTTTTTTTAAAATAAAATTATACGTTTTTTAGTAATTTTACTCTTAAATAATGACTTTTTAAAATAATTTAACAATTTTTTATCGAATTTTAAGCAAATTTTAAGCAAATTATATATTTCAGTAATTAATGTTTTTTTAAATAATGATTTTAAAATTAAACTTAGACAAATTTTCCATTAAAAAACGAACTCGAAGGACACAACGATAAAAATGTTTTAAAAAAATTGGCAAATCTTGGCTTATACGGCTTTCAAATTCCGAAAAAATACGGTAACGATTATAAACTTTGTAAAAATAAAATTATAATTTTATAAACATCTATTAAAATTATACAAGGAGGACTTGGCCTATCTTACAGTGATTTTTGTCACATTGCCGAAACGCTAATGTCAAAAGATGTAGCATTAGGCATAGAAATTGGTGCACACCAAGCAATAGGCATAAAACCACTATTGAATTTCGGTTCTGAAGCTCTAAAAGACAAATATCTGCCTCTCCTTGCTACAGGTCAATACATTTCTAGTCTGTGTATAACAGAAGAAGAGGCAGGATCGGATATTGCTGTATTAATGAACAATATTAAATATAATTAATTATTTTAATTTATAAATATATTTTGTGCAATCTAGTCGGTAAAAACAACCATCACACCAAATGCCACTGGAGGTTTCCGATTAAATGGACGCAAGGTTATGATTATAAATTCCAATAAAGCTAGCTTCTTTACAGTACTGGCAAAAGTAATAAAATTTTAATTTATAAATACAATTTTATTACTAAAATTTTTTTAGAATCACGAAAAAAAACTAACAGTCGTTTTTGTAGATAGTAAAGAATGTGATGCGTCAAATATAAAAAGGTTTAAAATTTAAATATGAGTTTGATAAAAATTATTATATTATATTAGACTAAACGACAGAAATTACGGTGGGTTAAGGGCCACAGATGTCGGAAGTGTAGAATTTTTAAATGTCGACGTGAAAAAGGAAAATCTTTTAACGGGTAGTAAAAAATGGAAAAAACCAGTTACTGAATTAATAAATATCCGATTTTAATTATTAAAATAATTCTTAACTAATTATAATTAGTAATATTTATTATTAGATATCAACGGATTCAAAGCTGTAATGAATGTACTAAATAATACAAGATTTCTCATGTCTTCATACTGCAGCGCCATTTTAAAAGTGGCTATAAAACAATTGGTAAAACGTAAAATTATATAATTTAATTAATTTTTTTTAAAAGATTCAACACAAGTCTGAAAATGAAGGTAGCTTACAAGCTCAACTATTTGATGAAACACTTTGTAGTTTAGTCGTTAAACAATACTGCTGTGAGGTAAAAATGTGCAGTGAAATATTTTTAAAATGAATTTTAATACAAAATTAGACACTAGCTTACTCTATATCTCAAAAGGTAGATGAAATTGATAATCAAGGGACGCCTCTTGCTATAGAATCAGCAATAGCAAAAATATACTCATCGGTAACATTTAAAAAAAATTAAAAAATGTATTTAAATTTATTTTTAATTTTAAAACAGGAAAGCTGTTGGACAGGAATCGATCAAGCAATTTCTGCAATTGGTTTGGAAAGTATCAGACATGTGAATAATTTTTTTATCATTTCCTTAATCCATTATGGGAAAAAAATATCCTTGTTAATTTTATTTTCAAGTGGACCGAACCTGAGATTTTAAATATTTTAAATATTTATAATTATATTATAATAAAATAATTATTGAACTAACCAAATAGGATCATATTTTGTCTAAATTTACGAGGGATATTCGTGTGTTCAGGATATTTGAGGGTTCCAATGAGGTTTTGAAGCTTTTCGTTGCTTTAGAAGGGATTAATGTAATTTTTCCAATGTAAACTTATTGGTTTTTTGTTTATTTTTGTTAATTTTATTATTTTTTAGACAGTAGCCAACCGTCTGAAAAATATGAATTTGAAAACTGAAGTTTTAATCAGATCGCGGTAAATAAATTAAAACTAATGATTTTTATTAAAAATATATTACATCAAAAACGCGAGAAATCGACAAACGGCGTTTTGGTCAAGTTATTTTTAACGATGTAAAAAGTAAAAACTCTTACCGTCAATAATATATAGAAAAGTATTGAAACGAGATAAATTTTTCAGAATTAATAGAGCATTTATGTTTAATATAAACAATTTATATATTTTTATATCATTGAATAGCTAATGTTTTAAATATCGCATATTTTAAAAATTAGAAGGGTAAATTTCTTAGTTGATTAATTATGCTCGTTATGGTAAAATTTTAAATTAAGTGATTCTGCATTAGGGGTGTGCAAAAAAATTCGGCAAAAAACCCGAAGCTAGATTATATAGTATCATAAATTCTGAAAACTGTTAAAATTTAATATAAAATACAATAAAAAAAAATTCAGACTTTTTTATAATCAGGAAAGGCAAATAGTTCACAAGTACATTTGCAATAGATCGTTACAACCTTTTAAAAAAACCATAGTTACTAACTGATTTGCAATTATCTCGCTAATTAAATAAAATTTTATAACCAAAATGAAATATGTTATTGAGGGAGGTTGGATGCAATTATCCCACCTCTCACATAAATATGTATGCGACTTTAAAATTAAGGAATTTTTAATTTTAAAACTGTAAAATGTATCTAGCCATTAGCATGACTAAGGTCAAAATAAAAAATTCGTAATAGATAACAATAAATTTGTTTAAAAGGGGTATTTAATAAAATGGATGCATATTTTTTAAAAAACTTTACCCTGGCAGGCGTGGGGCAAATTTTAAAAGTTTTTCAAATAATTGTCTTGGAAATATCATTTTTTCTCGTGATCTTTATCGTAGCAGCAGCTCCCGTTTGTTTTATTTATTGAAAAGAGTTAAAAATTGCACACCCCTCTATTCTGCATCAATTCTGTATCATTTTGGTTTATTGGTCACTTTCGAATATTAAATATTTGCGCTGGCTTAAATAAAAAAATCTTTAGAAAATGTACCCACCTTTTAAAATTCACTTTTTACTGCATTTTAAAGCTTTTATATATCACTGTAAATTTTAAAATAACAAATTTTTTTGTATTCAATAGGTTGTAATATAGTCAAAGTATATTTTAATTCATTTATTTGTGCATTCTGGACAACTTACAGACCTTGTAGAGTTAAAATAAGTTTGATTATCCTGATTTTCAAACCCCTTTAAATTTATTTTCTGAAAAGGGTTCAAAATTAAAAAAAATGTAAGGACATCATTACAATTTCAGTTCATTTCTCGCGTAATAAATAATACGTAATATTTGAAAATAGACGCATCCCAATAATAAATAAATTTTTACATAAATCTCCATTTTCAAAGAATGTCGAAATTTGCAAATCTACGTCGGAAATTCACTTGTACATCGTTAAATTTGGGGGGATAATCGAAAAAAGCGTTATGAAATATAAAAAAGACATTGTGCGTAAGTTAATAATATAATAACTTTTAAAATGCTAAATTGTAGACCAACAATTGCTTTTGAAAACAGTCTCAGACACGTGCTGTCAATTGTACGTTGCTTTGTTAGTTTTAATGAGAATAAATGACAATTTTGACAAACATCAAGAAAATGAAAATTCAAAAGATTTAAACCATCAAATGAACATTTACCGCATCATTATCTCAAAGGTAATAATTAATACAAAAAATATTTTAAAAAAATGAAATAAAATTAATTTTTAAAGGTAAAAAGTTCAATTGAAAAAAATATATATTTACTTTCAAACTACAACAAAAATTTACCCTCTATAGATTCATCATATGCTCAGACGTTTCAAGATATTACTCTTGAACTGAAAAAACAGCATCTTTAAAATAAATATTTTTGAAAAATTTTATAAAATTCTATTAATTAATCATTAATATACAATTTTGTTTAAAAAGTTAAAAACAAAGATTCTAGTATTTACAACTAGAAGTAAAAAAATAAAATAACACATTAATGCAATTGATCACTTGAACTTATTTGCCAATACTTTAAAGCAGCCTTCCAGTTTGAAAATATAAAGCAGTGCAACAAACGAAATGGACTGCTATAAATATAATTATTAATCTTACAAAAATAACAAATTATTAATAATAAATTACAATTATAGAAAAGGTTAGAAAAACTCCATTCCATTGATATGTTTCAATAATAAAAGGAATACACAATTGCATTAAAGCCACGCCAAAAGAACCTACTCCGTCCATAAGCCCGGCGACACAAGAAACGGCTTTATTGTTACCTGTCGAAGTTCCAATTTGAGAAGAAACTGCCGAACTGATTAAAACGTTGGGTCCGCCAATAGTTATTCCAATCGACACTATAAGACTGGTAACCAAAATAATGTTTCGAGGTTGAACTATAAAAAAATATAATTTGTAATTTTTATGTAAATAAATTTATATATATTTTATATAAATATTTTTCAATTTTCCATTACAATAAAATATAAAAGTCAAAGGAATGGACAAGAAGGTTAAAATGGTAAAAAGAGGAGAACGTGTGCCAGTATAATCCTTTAAAAACGTTTTAAAATTTTTTAAAATTCAAAAATTACAATTATTATTCCTCCGCTAATTGATGCTAAAATGGTTAAATTTAATTTAAAATTAATATAATGCACAATTTATACAAATATTGTATTTGAAATATATAATAAACTGTAACAATTACCCACTATAGTGGCAATATCGTACGATGTGGCGACACTGTTTGGTTCATACTTTGCTTCGATAGATTCAGACAGATAAAGGGGCAGCCAGAAAAATAATGAGTAGTGTACCATTTTGGAAAATGTGTAGCATATACAATACTACAAAATATATACATTAATTAATTTTTAATTTTTACCGGTACAACTTGCGGTTTTAATAAAATTGAAATAATAGATACAGAGGCACCATTTTTAATATTAAGATTATTCCTTGTTGAATCGAAGTAAATATGGTTCATCCCCTGGGAAAGTAAACTAGTATTTTCCGAAGCCTCGCTTGATACTACCACGTTATCGTTCACTGCTGTATTGTTACTACATTCACTGTAATCTAAATATTATAATTTTAAATTATATATTTATATTTTAATGCTCGAAGAACTCATTCATCGACAGCATTTGCTTAAGGTACGTGTATGTCGGCTAAAGTAATGCAGGATGAATACATTATAAAGTCAGATACCGGGTAAATTTTTTTAAAACAGTCTTTTTTGGACAAAGAAGTAAAAAACGGTATGATTTTGGAAATTACTATGGATAAAGAACGAAAGGAAAAGGTTTAATTGTATTTAGTAGAAAGTTTGCAAGGGATAGGAAGAAAAAAAGAGTTGGAAGAGTTAGTCAGTAGTATCCAGTGCCAACCACTCAACTACTATTTAGAATAACTTTATTGCAACATCAACATTCGAGATTGTATTATCAACTTAATTTAAAATACAACTTTACACTCTGTATTTATTCCAGTTTGAATCAATTATTACTTAGTCTTGCAGGTTGAAAAAGAAAGTTTGTTGGAAGATTGGTTGGAGAAAACAAAGATGAAATTAGTACTTAGATGTTGTGTTGGAAACGATATAAATTTGTTGGATGGGTGGTTGAAAAATGGGTTGGTTAAAGCAGATAATTTTGAAGGGTTGAATAACCCGTTGAACCGTAACCCGTACCACTCAGCCCGTAACCCGTAATTTTGAATTTTAACCCGTACGGGTTGAAATACAAATTTAATTACGTATGATTACTTTAGTTACTATTCTTTCAATTTTTAAATAAAGTTTATACAATGAAAAAAAGTTCTATTCACAATCAAACACGTGATAATATTAGAAAATATATTTTTGTAATATCACAGTCCTCACCGACCTACCGGCTCAATACCGCTCCGCTGCCCAGTATTCTTTGTTGAATTTGTGCGGAGGGGCGTTAGATGATGAAGCTGGTGGTGGTGAGACAGTTAAGATCCCGACTATTGCGCCCGAAACCTCTTCGGTAGTTAATACAGCGGCTGGCGTTATTGACGCTGACCATGTAGTAACGCCAAAGGTAGGCGGTGCTCAAGATGAGGATGTTGCTGTTCCGGATACTAAACCACCTAATAGTGATAGAGCTAACACTTGTCGTGAAGGCCTAGCACCAATAGAAGGTAAAGTCCAGATGGCACACACATCTTCCAGAGTCGCGGCCTTAGCTACAGATTTTGCCATAACACCATTTATAACAAAATGTTGTATTGACAATTTTGGTGGTTCATCAGAACTACCAACCCCCTTATGTATATATACCCCCACACCCCCCCAACAAATGACTTTCTTTAAATTTTTAAACATATTAGACTACCATCTCCAAGGGATCACAAATATTGTCGATTTAAGTAAAGATGGAGAAGTATTTTCATATAGGTTTCGAAGTGTTTTTCGATATGATGATCAAGGACTTACTCGTGATAGTAACCTTAATGATCTCTATGAATACACCTCTATACCATGCTATGTTCTCTGCCCTACAGTAGTCACACTACCAGGTACGTTCGATCGTGTCTGTTATATTGTTACTTTACCGGCTGAGTTACTTGAAAAGTTGCGCAGCCTGACAGATATCTGTATGGGCGGCAAATTTTGGATCAACTTTACAGGCCTGCGCGAACCTGATCTCCAAGGTTTTATTGCTAACGTGCTCACTAGGTATACCGCCGGCGACAACCACATATTAATGTTTTTGCGCGGGTGGCTTTACTGGTATGCAGCTACATTAGCCATTACAACCAAAGGGACTAGTTTCAGGGCCCATAGTAAACGCTTTCCTAAAGTGCACTCAGCTATACTGCCTGGAGCTATGAATGAAGCCATGCTTACTAACATCCATATGAACCCGGTATGGTATCATGGGCAACGAGCTGACGAAATGCATTTCTTGGCCTGTTGTGTTGAAAGCGGCGAACCCCGCTACCAATACAAGTATCGAGATGGGCGCAATGGTGACTATCATATGCAAGAAAGCGCGATTAGTTTCGACTACACGAATGAAATTACTCTCTTTTCTCGCTATGGTTTTGAACTAGATTCGATTACCCCTGCTTGGACTTTAAAGCCCGGCAGTATCGAACAATACTTGATATCCTATGCTACCACCTATAACTTGCAATCACAGCTCATTGATGCTTTTAAACTTGCTAGTTTTATGCAAAATTGTGACCTGGGATCAATTGTTTGTTCAGTGTCTGAACCGCTCCACACTAGTGAGGTATTTTACGGGCACTTCACACCTATTAATTTTGACCTAAGTCCCATTCAAAATTTGACCAAAGTGGGCTGTATACGTTTGCGTCTTAACAGCTATCTAGTCTGGGAAATGGTTAAATGCCACTGGACTGATATGTTTGAAGCTTATGTTTCGCAGAGGAAAAACCACATAGTAGCACAGTATATGACCGAAAACGTGCCCGCGAAGCTTATTGTTTGAATTGTCTGACTGAGGCTATAGGTGTAGATTTTAGTATACTCCGCCACCTCCAATCCCATAAGATAATGACTAGCATAATGGCGAGACAGTCGTTCCGGCCGTCGCGTGTTACGTTTTTAGTCCGAACTCTGATACCTTCTTACCCCACAGGATGTATAACTAGCCTTGTCCGCAATGACTATAAACTAACAATTAACAACATCAACTCACGCCATCCAACAGCGGTAAAAGATACTTTAGATCTTTGCCGAATGATGAACCTTGGTGTGAATTCGCAATGGCTTGACCGACGCAACCAGGAGTTGCGCTGGCTCTTTCCAATCGCTATGCGTTTAACAGTGCCTGCAAATAAATGCGGGCGCTTTAACTATCTACGAGAGAGATCTTGTAGATTACGCTTGATTGGAATCAAAAACTGTGGACCCCAAACTGTTGCTGCTGACCAATATACAGAGCAGAGCCTGTCTTGGCGCCAAGTCCCGCTAGCAGCCGCCTCTGAAAACATGTATATTACCGACCCCATGGCTCTTCGAGATCCTACCGCCCGACGAAAACATAGTGAAAAATTCCTACGGATAAATGCGAAGACTAGAAAAGCTTTGCATACAAATTTTTACCGTGAAGATGGCGAAGAATCACCCGATGCTGAAAGTGATGGCGAATGTCACACTACTTTGGCCGGTATCCAACGAGTCCATGGAAACAAAAATGTCTATGTCAGGTCGTATAAGCGCAAGCCCATCACATTAGACAAGCCAAGTTCTGATAGTGATGTAGCCCCCCCTCAGGGCAATGAAAACTTGCAGACCTATGAACACACTAACTTCCAACCCGATGATGCAAACCCTAGTTCGAATGAAACAGGAAACTATAATGACACACCCTATTCTAAGCCTGACATAACTGAGACTACTATATCGACCATCGATCCGATTATCTCAGATCATAAACAACAACCAACTACCCCAAAGAAAATAGCACCTAAGCAACAGCCTGAAAAGCCGAAAATCGACATCCCAAAGATCGAAACCAGTGCTTCAATAACAACGCTCGCTGTCACAAGTAGCGAATCGACCCCCAGAAACGTCAGCCACCACACTCGTTCCCACATTGATGAAGATCCACTAGCATTGCGTCAAAATGGACAACATCGAAAAACCAAAAAAACTGCTAAAATAAAATGGCAATTTAACGATGAACCCAAAACGATGGATAAAGGACTTCGAAGAATACATAGTACTCCACGAATTGATCACTGAAACTAAAGTGAATGATACACTAAAAGTAGCCTTATGCAGACACTTTCTGGGAACCAATGCAAAAAACAGATTGGAAAAAAACAATACAACCAATTCGTTTACATGTATAAAAATCGAAATTAACAAATGGGCAGGAAATCAAAACCTAACTCTTGAACGTTTCAAGTTTCGGTCTTTGGAAAGAAACAAAGACGAATCTATTCAATGTTTCTCAGACAAACTGTTCCAATTGGCACAAAACTGCAACTATACCGACATAAATGCAGCAATAATGGAACAAATAATTTCAAAGTGTAACGATGATAATCTTCAAAGAACCCTCATTTCTGAAGACAAACGAAGCCTTGACGAAATATTTAATCTCTGCGAAACTCACGAAATTCTACAGAAATCCAAAAATACAGCAATCGTTGCAACAACTCAACCTAAAGGAAAGGCGCTCATTTCACCTAAGGGTAAATGTTGGGGCTGTGGAGGATCTTGCTCTTATGACGACAGAAAGGCAAAATGCCCAGCCAAAGATGAAAAATGCTCTTTCTGTAACTACAAAGGACACTTTTCCAAATTATGTAAAAGGAAACCTTTCCAGGTAAACGGCATAAGTGAACAATTAAACTTTAATGGAACTATCAGCGATGAAAATGGTAAATACTTAAAACTTAAATTTTTAATTGATACTGGATCAGCCGTTAACATCATTAATATAAATGATCTTAAACGGTTAAATGCTAATGCCACTACAACTCCCTACCTACGCGCTATTAAAAATTATTCTGGTGAACCTATAAAAACTATTGGCCAAATATTTTTGAAAATCAATGGCAGCGCGCCATCGCATGAATTTATAGTTACCCGCGGTAGGAACATACTTGGATGTCATACGTGTTTATCTCTAAACATTATAAACCATGTTCCTTTTTCTACCGACCTATCTCAACCTTCACTCTCAACCGACCTATCTCAACCTTCACTCTCAACCGACATATCTCAACCTTCAATTTCAACCGTCATACCTCAACCTTCACTTTCAACCAAACTATCTAATCTAGTGGATTCATTTGACATAATTTTCACAAAAAAACCTGGCAAATGCAAGGTAGTGATGCACACCATCGAACTTATGCCAAACCATAAACCTGTCAAGGCCCCCTACTACCCGACTCCAATGAACCTGAAGTCTATCGAAGGAGATCTGATTACCAAAATGCTCGAAGATAATTTGATCGAGCCTTCCAATAGTGCTTTCAGATCCCCTAAATTCCTAAAAAAAAAAGCGATAACGAATATCCATTCTTAAACGACTTTAGGTCTTTGAACAGTATTACAATTAAAGACTCCTATCCGGCAGCCAACCAACAAGCCATAATTGACTCCCTTCACAATAAAAAAATATTCTCGACTTTTGATTTGTCTAAGGGTTATTGGCAAATCAGAATTGACCCAAAAGACCGACACAAAACGGCTTTTGCATCGGGTTCGGGGTCTAAACTATTCCAATTTACTGTAATGCCCATGGGACTTTCTAATGCCTCAGCAACATTCCAGCGTATAATGGACTCGTTATTTAAAGACGAAAGGAATATTTTTGTTTATGTGGACGATATCGTTGTAGCATCATCATCCATTGATGAACATTACCGTGACCTTAACAATTTATTCCAAATACTCTCTAACAACAACTTGACACTAAATCCAGAAAAATGTCAGATAGGCGTCAAAGAATTCAAATTCCTCGGCCAAATTATTAACACAGAAGATGTTAGACCAGATCCAGCAAAAATTAGTGCGATTTTGAACCTAAAGGCTCCCACGAATCTTAAGGAAGTACGACGGTTCCTTGGTGTATGTACATATCACCGAAAGTTCATAAAAAAATTTTCAGAGATGGTTAGCCCAATACAACAACTTCTTCATAAAAATACAAAATTTTTATGGTCAGACGATTGTCAAAAATCGATGGATACAATAAAGGGCCTAATCACAAACGCTCCTTTATTAAAATTCCCGGATCCTAGTGAACCTTTCACAATCGAGACAGATGCATCTAACCTGGGAATTGGATCTGTTTTAATACAGAATGGAAACCCTATACACTTCGCCAGCCAGTCTTTATCTTCCGCTCAGAAAAATTACAGCACTGTTGATAAGGAATTCCTCGCAATATACTGGGCAATACAAAAATTCAAATATTATCTCGCAGGAAAAAAATTTACTGTATTGACAGATCATCACCCCCTCACACACATACGATCATCGAAAACTTTATCAGCTAAACGGCTGTCCGGCAGAAATCCATGCCGATCAAGGTCGCCAATTTGAATCAGCATTGATAGCTAGACTATGTAAAAAATTGGGCATATTAAAAAGCGTGTCG